>JARPMJ010006939.1:0-47780 GCA_033366665.1 Phoxinus dragarum
GGGATGGAGCTTACCTGGGACCAGTCTAAATAAATATCTATTTAGGAGTTATTTACTTTTATTATGATAGGAAAATATGGGATCAAAAAAAGTCAGCAAAACGGGACTTGAACTTGTTTCACCTAAAAATCATCAGCTTTTAAAGTGAGTGCATTGACCACTAGGCTGTGGAAGCCTAATCATTTTCAGCACTTTGATAGATATTAGAAGATCCTCCTTGTGTAAAAATACAGGGGGAACGGATCTCGACGGCTGTTTTTTTGCCATCGGATTCTGTTCCCCCTTTAAAAAAAATCTGTCGGAATCCGTTCCCCCACTCCCATTATGAAAGGTTTTGATGTAGTGGCGTTTAAAAATACATATATAATTTTGTGTGGGTATGGAGCTTACCTGGCACCAGTCTATAGAAATATATTTAGGAGTTTTTTTACTTTTATTATGATAAGAAAATATGGGATTAAAAAATTTCCTCAAGCCGGGACTTGAACTTGTTTCACCTAAAAATCACCAGCTCTACATGTCAGTGAATTAACCACCAGGCTATGGGGGCCTCAAAATTAACAGCACTTTGATAGATATTAGAAGATCCTCCTTGTGTAAAAAAATGCAGGGGGAACGGATCTCAACGGCTGTTTTTTTGCCGTCCGGATTCTGTTCCCCCTGTAAAAAAAAATATCTGTCTGAATCCGTTCCCCCACTCCCATTATGAGAGGTGTTGATGTAGTGGCCTAAAAAATGCATATTTTATTTTTGGTGTGGGGGATGGAGCTTACCTGGCACCAGTCTATAAAAATATATTTAGGAGTTTTTTACTTTTTATTATGATAGGAAAATATGGGATTAAAAAAAGGCCGCAAGCCGGGACTTGAACTTGTGTCACCTACAAATCACCAGTTCTATATGTCAGTGAATTGACCACTAGGCTATGGGGGCCTATGATTTAGCAGCACTTTGATAGATATTAGAAGATCCTCCTTGTGTAAAAAATACAGGGGGAACGGATCTCGACGGCTGTTTTTTTGCCGTCGGATTCTGTTCCCCCTGTAAAAAAAACATATGTCGGAATCCGTTCCCCCACTCCCATTATGAGAGGTGTTGATGTAGTGACCTAAAAAATGCTTTTTTTTTTTTTTTTTTGAGGATGGAGCTTACCTGGGACCCAGTCTAAATAAATATATTTAGGAGTTATTTACTTTTATTATGATAGGAAAATATGGGATCAAAAAAAGTCAGCAAAACGGGACTTGAACTTGTTTCACCTAAAAATCATCAGCTTTTAAAGTGAGTGCATTGACCACTAGGCTGTGGAAGCCTAATCATTTTCAGCACTTTGATAGATATTAGAAGATCCTCCTCGTGTAGAAATACAGGGGGAACGGATCTCGACGGGTGTTTTTTTGCCATCGGATCTGTTCCCCCTTTAAAAAAAATCTGTCGGAATCCGTTCCCCCACTCCCATTATGAAAGGTTTTGATGTAGTGGCGTTTAAAAATACATATTTAATTTTGTGTGGGTATGGAGCTTACCTAGCACCAGTCTATAGAAATATATTTAGGAGTTTTTTACTTTTATTATGATAGGAAAATATGGGATTAAAAAAATTTCCTCAAGCCGGGACTTGAACTTGTTTCACCTAAAAATCACCAGCTCTACATGTCAGTGAATTAACCACCAGGCTATGGGGGCCTCAAAATTAACAGCACTTTGATAGATATTAGAAGATCCTCCTTGTGTAAAAAAATGCAGGGGGAACGGATCTCAACGGCTGTTTTTTTGCCGTCGGATTCTGTTCCCCCTGTAAAAAAAAATATCTGTCTGAATCCGTTCCCCCACTCCCATTATGAGAGGTGTTGATGTAGTGGCCTAAAAAATGCATATTTTATTTTGTGTGGGATGGAGCTTACCTGGCACCAGTCTATAAAAATATATTTAGGAGTTTTTTACTTTTTATTATGATAGGAAAATATGGGATTAAAAAAAGGCCACAAGCAGGGACTTGAACTTGTGTCACCTACAAATCACCAGTTCTATATGTCAGTGAATTGACCACTAGGCTATGGGGGCATGAGATTTAGCAGCACTTTGATAGATATTAGAAGATCCTCCTTATGTAAAAAATACAGGGGGAACGGATCTCGACGGCTGTTTTTTTGCCCGTCGGATTCTGTTCCCCCTGTAAAAAAAACATATGTCGGAATCCGTTCCCCCACTCCCCATTATGAGAGGTGTTTATGTAGTGACCTAAAAAATGCTTATTTAAATTTTTTTGAGGATGGAGCTTACCTGGGACCAGTCTAAATAAATATATTTAGGAGTTATTTACTTTTATTATGATAGGAAAATATGGGATCAAAAAAAGTCAGCAAACGGGACTTGAACTTGTTTCACCTAAAAATCATCAGCTTTTAAAGTGAGTGCATTGACCACTAGGCTGTGGAAGCCTAATCATTTTCAGCACTTTGATAGATATTAGAAGATCCTCCTCGTGTAAGAAATACAGGGGGAACGGATCTCGACGGCTGTTTTTTTTGCCGTCGGATTCTGTTCCCCCTGTAAAAAAAAATCTGTCGGAATCCGTTCCCCCACTCCCATTTTGAAAGGTTTTGATGTAGTGGCGTTTAAAAATACATATTTATATTTGTGTGGGTATGGAGCTTACCTGGCACCAGTCTACAGAAATATACTTAGGAGTTTTTTTACTTTTATTATGATAGGAAAATATGGGATTAAAAAAAGTCCACGAGCAAGGACTTGAACTTGTTTCACCTAAAAATCACAAGCTCTACATGTCAGTGAATTGACCACTAAGCCATGGGGGGCCTATGAATTAGCAGCACTTTGATAGATATTAGAAGATCCTCCTTGTGTAAAAAAATACAGGGGGAACGGATCTCGACGGCTGTTTTTTTGCCGTCGGATTCTGTTCCCCCTGTAAAAAAAAACATCTGTCGGAATCCGTTCCCACACTGCCATTATGAGAGGTGTTGATGTAGTGGCCTATAAAATGCTTATTTTATTTTGTGTGGGGATGGAGCTTACCTGGGACCAGTCTATAAAAATATATTTAGGAGTTTTTTACTTTTATTATGATAGGAAAATATGGGATTAAAAAAAGTCCACAAGCCAGGACTTGAACTTGTGTGACCTACAAATCACCAGCACTATATGTCAGTGAATTGACCAGTAGGCTATGGGGGCCTATGATTTAGTAGCACTTTGATAGATATTAGAAGATCCTCCTTGTGTAAAAAATACAGGGGGAACGGATCTCGACGGCTGTTTTTTTGCCGTCGGATTCTGTTCCCCCTGTAAAAAAAAACTGTCGGAATCCGTTCCCCCACTCCCATTATGAAAGGTTTTGATGTAGTGGCGTTTACAAATACATATTTTATTTGGTGTGGGGATGGAGCTTACCTGGGACCAGTCTAAAGAAATATATTTAGGAGTTTTTTACTTTTATTATGATAGGAAAATATGGGATTAAAAAATTTCCTCAAGCCGGGACTTGAACTTGTTTCACCTAAAAATCACCAGCTCTATATGACAGTGAATTGACCACTAGGCTATGGGGGCCTAAGAATTATCAGCACTTTGATAGATATTAGAAGATCC
The DNA here is from genome assembly GCA_033366665.1 of Phoxinus dragarum. NCBI lineage: Eukaryota > Metazoa > Chordata > Actinopteri > Cypriniformes > Leuciscidae > Phoxinus > Phoxinus dragarum. The sequence continues at coordinate 3,613 of JARPMJ010006939.1, forward strand.
TCCTTGTGTAAAAAAATGCAGGGGGAACGGATCTCGACGGCTGTTTTTTTTGCCGTCGGATTCTGTTCCCCCTGTAAATAAAAATATCTGTCTGAATCCGTTCCCCCACTCCCATTATGAGAGGTGTTGATGTAGTGGCCTAAAAAATGCATATTTTATTTGTGTGGGGATGGAGCTTACCTGGCACCAGTCTATAAAAATATATTTAGGAGTTTTTTACTTTTTATTATGATAGGAAAATGTGGGATTAAAAAAAATCCACGAGCCAGGACTTGAACTTGTGTCACCTAAAAATCATCTAGTTCTATATGTCAGTGAATTGACTACTAGGCTATGGGGGCCTATGATTTAGCAGCACTTTGATAGATATTAGAAGATCCTCCTTGTGTAAAAAATAAGGGGGAACGGATCTCGACGGCTGTTTTCTTGCCGTCGGATTCTGTTCCCCCTGTAAAAAAAACATATGTCGGAATCCGTTTCCCCCACTCCCATTATGAGAGGTGTTGATGTAGTGACCTAAAAAATGCTTTTTTTTTTTTTTTTGAGGATGGAGCTTACCTGGGACCAGTCTAAATAAATATATTTAGGAGTTATTTACTTTTATTATGATAGGAAAATATGGGATTAAAAAAGTCAGCAAATCGGGACTTGAACTTGTTTCACCTAAAAATCATCAGCTTTTAAAGTCAGTGCATTGACCACTAGGCTGTGGAAGCCTAATCATTTTCAGCACTTTGATAGATATTAGAAGATCCTCCTCGTGTAAGAAATACAGGGGGAACGGATCTCGACGGCTGTTTTTTTGCCGTTGGATTCTGTTCCCCCTGTAAAAAACAATATCTGTCGGAATCCGTTCCCCCACCTCCCATTATGAGAGGTGTTGATGTAGTGGCCTAAAAAATGCTCAATTATTTTGTGTGGGGATGGAGCTTACCTGGGACCAGTCTATAAAAATATATTTTAGGAGTTTTTTACTTTTATTATGATAGGAAAATATGGGATTAAAAAAAGTCCACGAGCCAGGACTTGAACTTGTGTGACCTACAAATCACCAGTTCTATATGGTCAGTGAATTGACCACTAGGCTATGGGGGCCTATGATTTAGCAGCACTTTGATAGATATTAGAAGATCCTCCTTGTGTAAAAAATACAGGGGGAACGGACCTCGACGGCTGTTTTTTTGCCGTCGGATTCTGTTCCCCCTGTAAAAAAAACATATGTCGGAATCCGTTCCCCCACTCCCATTATGAGAGGTGTTGATGTAGTGACCTAAAAAATGCTTATTTTATTTTTTTTGAGGATGGAGCTTACCTGGGACCATTCTAAATAAATATATTTAGGAGTTATTTACTTTATTGTGATAGGAAAATATGGGATTAAAAAAAGTCAGCAAAACGGGACTTGAACTTGTTTCACCTAAAAATCATCAGCTTTTAAATTCAGTGCATTGACCACTAGGCTGTGGAAGCTAACCCATTTTCAGCACTTTGATAGATATTAGAAGATCCTCCTCGTGTAAGAAATACAGGGGGAACGGATCTCGACGGCTGTTTTTTTGCCGTCGGATTCTGTTCCCCCTGTAAAAAACAATATCTGTCAGAATCCGTTCCCCCACTCCCATTATGAGAGGTGTTGATGTAGTGGCCTAAAAAATTCTTGTTTTATTTTGTGTGGGGATGGAGCTTACCTGGGACCAGTCTATAAAAAATATATTTAGGAGTTTTTTACTTTTTATTATGATAGGAAAATATGGGATTAAAAAAAGTCCACAAGCCAGGACTTGAACTTGTGTCACCTACAAATCACCAGCTCTCTATGTCAGTTGAATTGACCACTAGGCTATGGGGGCCTATGAATTAGCAGCACTTTGATAGATATTAGACAATCCTCCTTGCGTAAGAAATACAGGGGGAACGGATCTCGACTGCTGTTTTTTTGCCGTCGGATTCTGTTCCCCCTGTAAAAAAAAAATATCTGTCGGGAATCCGTTCCCCCACTCTCATTATGAGAGGTGTTGATGTAGTGGCTTAAAAAAATCAGATTTTATTTTGTGTGGGGATGGAGCTTACCTGGGACCAGTGTAAAAATACATATATTTTAGAGTTTTTGCCTTTTATTGTGATAGGAAAATATGGGATCAAAAAAAATCCACAAGCCGGGACTTGAACTTGTGTCACCTAAAAATCATCCGCTCTTGAAGTCAGTGCACTGACCACTAGGCCGTAGTGGCCTATAAATTAAATGCACTTTGATAGATATTAGAAGATCCTCATTGTGTAAGCAATACAGGGGGAAAAGAATCCGACGGCAAAAAAACATATGTCGGAATCCGTTCCCATTATTAGAGGTGTTGATGTAGTGGCTTGAATAAAGGTTGATAGTGTTTTGTTTGTAGTTTGAGGTTAACAGTCATCGTTTACATTTCATCATTCGGCAGATTTTTGATCCAGAGTGACGTAGATTGAATTTCAATGTACACATTTTGTATTCTTACCAGTTTCTGCTTTCCCTGGGAATCAAACCTATGACCTTGGCATTGCAAGTACCAAATGCTCTACTGTTTGAGCTACAGGAAAGCTCTTTAAATAAGTGCATCAGTTTAAGGGATCATTTTTATGGAGTTTTTTGCTGCTTATTATGATAGCAGAGTACAGGATCAAGAAAAATCACAAATTGGGCCTTGAACTCGGGTCACCCAAAGCCCTAAATTTCTTAACACCAGTGCACTGACAACTAGGCTATAGGGGTCAATACACCAGCAACAGTTTAATAAATATTAGAACCTCATTGTGTATGAAATACAGGGGGAACAGAATCCGACAGCAAAGTACAGCTGTCATAATCCGTTCCCCACTCCAACTATGAGAGGTGTTGGTGTAGTGGCTTAAAAAATGCTGATTATATATTTTTTGTGTGGGGATGGGGCTTACCTGGCACCAGTGTAAAATAAATATAATTTTGATTTTTTGCCTTTTATTGTGATAGGAAAATATGGGATCAAAAAAGTCAGCAAAACGGGACTTGAACTTGTTTCACCTAAAAATCATCAGCTTTTAAAGTCAGTGCATTGACCACTAGGCTGTGGAAGCCTATTCATTCCAGCACTTTGATAGATATTAGAAGATCCTCCTCGTGTAAGAAATACAGGGGGAACGGATCTCGGCGGCTGTTTTTCTGCCGTCGGATTCTGTTCCCCCTGTAAAAAAAAAATCTGTCGGAATCCGTTCCCCCACTCCCATTATGAAAGGTTTTGATGTAGTGGCGTTTAAAAATACATATTTTATTTTGTGTGGGGATGGAGCTTACCTTCCAGCGCACCCCAGTCTAAAGAAATATATTTAGGAGTTTTTTACTTTTATTATGATAGGAAAATATGGGATTAAAAAAAGTCCACCAGCCAGGACTTGAACTAGTGTCACCTACAAATCTTCAGCTCTTGATGTCAGTGAATGGAGCACTAGGCTGTGGGGACCTGAGATTTCAAAGCACTTTGATAGATATTAGAAGATCCTCCTTGTGTAAGAAATACAGGGGGAACGGGATTTCGACGGCTGTTTTTTGGCCGTCGGATTCTTTTCCCCCTGTAAAAAAACAGCTGTCGGAATCCGTTCCCCCACTCCCATTATGAGAGGTGTTGTAGTGGCTTAAAAAAAAATGCTTATTTTATTTTGTGTGGGGATGGAGCTTACCTGGCACCAGTTTAAAGAAAAATATTTTTACCTTTTATTGTGATAGGAAAATATTGGATAAAAAAAAGCTGGCGAGCCGGGACTTGAACTTGTGTCACCTAAAAATCTTCAGCTCTTAAAGTCAGTGCATGGACCACTAGGCTGTGGGGTCCTGAGAAAAAAAAAACAGCTGTCGGAATGGCAAAAGTTCAAGCAAAGCATGCAAACTGATCTGTAGCATAAGACACTATTTGACCAAAAAACTTCACAGCTGTTTTATAAAGACCTCAGGGAACTGTCAACTTGTATAAAAGTTAAACATGACGGTACATGCAAGTCGATGACATGAATCAATATAACTTCACAACTACATAAATGTATCCACTAACCATTCAGAAACGGGCCATGTGCAGTCTAAAAGTTGCAACCTCTTCTGGGTCTCTACGTAAGGCTGCACTGAGCTACTGGTAATTTCTGAGATTTTGAATGAGATTATTCGTGTTTTTTGTAAAGGATCGGCCCTCTTCTGAACAGGGGCGGGAAGCAGCAGCTCATTTGCATTTAAAGGGACACACACAAAAAAGTGTTTTGCTCAAAATCAAAAAGGGGCAAATTTGACAAGCTATAATAATGATCTGGGGGGTATTTTGAGCTGAAAATTCACAGACATATTCTGGGGACACCATAGATTTATATTACATCATGTGAAAAGGGACATACTATGCCACCTTTAAATACAACTAAACTGTCAGTAATGAAATAAGAACAAATAATCAAATTATAAGCAATAGCACAAACAAATACAATACAACAAAGATACAAATAAAATAACAGTGCTTTTTTTGTTTACATTTTTTGTTTACATACTTTTGAGTGAATTTGTCCATTAAAGCGCTGGAGGCCTCCGTTGGTAAAGACATTTGCCAATCACCATTGAGTTTTTCACTTTCATCGATTAGGAGTGTCGGGAAACGTATATATGGTAGAGGAGGCAAGCTTTCCTTGGTATATCAACCAATCATCGACAAGACATAAATTAAGTGATGTTAGTCTGAACTGCACGATGTTGCCCGGCTCACACACATGGTCAGACTCATGATGTGGAACAGGCTCCGGGGCGATGACTCCTTCCGACCTCTTCCTCGGTTCGGGCTCGTCCATCGCGGCGGGTTTGTTCCAGCGCCCCCTGTGTCTCCAGAATACCTGGCCAGCTTCCCTCTCCCAGCTCCTTAATCAGCCAGTTCCTCAACCCCTGCCTACGCTGAAGTCCTTCAGCCCCTCAGTTCCCATTGTCATTGAGAACCTGCCAAGTGTCTTCACGCCATCAGCTCCCCGGGCCCAACGCTCCACCTCGGCCTGTCGACGCGCCGTCGACTTGCCTCCCCCTCCCTTTCTCTATCCCCTCAGACTCGTGTTTCGCAGATTCGGCACATTTGGGGAAGTAGCACGCGGTAGTTACACTTACGAGGTGAAATTAAATTTAAGAAATACACATTCTGAGACCAAATTTTGGGTAGGCTGTGCCTCCCCTGACAAGCCGCCACTGAAAAATCCCAGGCTCCTTATTATGAATTCAAATTTTAAAAATTGCCCCCGTCAAGAAGCATTACGACGTGTTGGCAGTAATATCAAACGCTCATTGGCTCTCGCCTGCTTCGTCACAGATTGTTACATGCCATGTTTTCCGGATTCATAACTTAAGTGATTAATAACTTAAATAATTGGATTAATAACTTAAATAAGTTTAATAACTTAAATTCTGCTCTGTACCTCATACAAGCTATTATACCACCAGATAGGACTGCAACTGCAACTCAATCTCAGTTGAAAGACTTTTGGTACCCGCTTTTCACATTTTCGCAATAAATTAATTATTGTGATTACACTTGTTTTGTTTTTCTTTATAACTGTAAGAAGTTTTAAGAAATGGTTATCGGTAGGTTTAGGGGTAGGAGTATGGATTAATGAATATCTTTTTCAACAAATTTCATTTTCCAACATCTCTGTCCATTACGTTTAATTCTTTTTATATTCTGTAAAAGGGGTATGTTTTGGTTTGGGAGTAGGGTTAAGGGATTATGAAATTAAAGATTTGTAAATATTTAACATTAATAGCTGTCAAATTGAATGATGTTGATGATACGGCCATATTGTACGTTTCAGCATCTATCCAAACGTTTTGTGTCATTGAAAGTTACGTATTAATACTTATGTATTTAAAATGAGACCAGGCTGGATTGACATTGTGTAATTGAGCAGTTTGGAGGTACTAAAACAGGTTTCATTTTGTTTATGCAAAATAATGTTTTTAATGATGTTTTGTAATTTTGCGGTGACATATGACCTGAACACGTTCTTAAAAAGGTTTTATTAGAATAACACACCTCTATTGTGTCCTCTTGACAAAATTACCAAAACCTTTATTTCACAGCAGATTGTGGTTTTTTCACAATAGCTACACGTGTCTGAGGAGCTTTATCAGAGGCTGATGTCAAAACGGCCTCTGGCAGTCTCTTGTGTTTTATGATCCAGGGTTAACACTCCATTCCGAATATCTCTTTGGAGACCCAAAAGAAATGACAGTAGGCTACAGTGACTGAATGCGATGCCACAGGTCAGACTGCTGCTGCCGTGTCTAATGGATTCTCATGCGTCGCCCTGACATTCACATTGGCAGGTATATTGACAAAGAGGCAGTTCAGCGATACATTTTATACGTGAAACACTTCACGTGGCATTGAGTGCTGCATCTGAGTTCTGTCTGTTGCCTAGGGGCTGTGATACCGCAGAATGTCCATTTATAAGCATCAGTAGACAGCTTCATCATGTCTGAAGTTAAACCATAAACGATTAGAGAAATATGAAAAATCATATTTATGATAGTAGATACTTTGTATGAATAAATAATTTGTTTTGTTGAAAATATGTTGCAAATAGTTTAGGATATCTTTAAATGTTTGTTTTGTCCAGATTTAACAGACACAAATGGATTCATAAAATATAATGTTGCCCAACAGACTTTTTTTAATTAATTTAATTTAATTAATAAAAAATACAGTGATGAAACGAGTAGGTATTGTTAAATAAAGAAAAACAAAAATTGTAGTACTATATAGAACCAGCTGTCTCACGTAAACTGCCCGATCTCTATCAGCACCGCCCAGTGTGTTTACTCGTGCGATTTATATTAGCTTTCTCATTTAGTTTAACGCACTAAAATAACTAAATAACCTAGAACTTAAGAACTAGATAGACATATTAAAAAACTACAACTATGAAACTGTTATGTAACGGTGGTATAATAGTAAATCGCACGAAGAGGATTTTTTTCTACCAGACTTTAATCATAAACACTCAGGAACCAGGAGAAAACCTTACCGAGACGGACGAAGACTGAGGGAGGGATGGAATCAGGAAAAGTCAAAAAGTTGGGATTCAAACTCAAGTTGCCCGAAGCATAATGGAACAGTGTGTCATTGCACTGCCCATATCCAAAGTCAGTTTTGTAAATATTAGAACCTCATTTCGTAAGAAAAATTAGGGGAACAGAATCCGACGGCAAAAATCCAGCTGTCGGAATCCGTTCCCCCGCCCTCATAATGAGAGATGTTGATGTAGTGACTTAAAAGATGCTGATGCTATTCTGTCTTTGGATGAAGCTTAACCAACATCAGTTTAAAAGATTTTTTTGGTGTTTTTAACTTTTATAATGATAGGACAAATTATATAAAGGAAGTGAAGTGGGAGAGATAGAGAGGGATGGAATCAGGAAAAGTCAATAAGTTGGGATTTGAACTCAGTACGCCCGAAGCGTAACAGCGCCATAGGTCAGTGCACTGCCCACGAGGTTATCGGTGCCGACTAGCCAAAGTCAGTATTGTAAATATTAGAAGCTCACTTTGTAAGAAACATGGGGGGAAAAGAATACGACGGCAAAAATCTCCAGTTAAATCCAATTAGCACACGCAGGTAGAGCTTCCACAAAACAAAAAAAAACAGCTTCTGCAACCATCACTTTTGCATATGTCTGATATCAAGAGATTGAACACTTCTGCCTCTGGCTTACACACAACAGCTGCACTGCAACCTGTCGGCATTTGTGTAAAGCACCCGAGTGAACCTCATCTCTCAAGAGCAAAAGCCAGGGACAATGTCCCCTGAGAAAGAGCGACTGCACATAACTCTGGCCTGATCGGACAGGCCATTCTCTGTGTGTGATTGATAATGCCTGTTCGGTGTGAGGTGAAACACAATGGCGTTTGGCAGCCACCTGATTCAAATGGATTGCAGAAAATTAAATCGATGTGCTCTGCAGAGACGGGTTGCTTGAACTGCCTCTATCGGGACTGTCATCAATACAATTATTGATCCCAAGGGGAAAATGTTGGCCTGTGCACCAGACTAACTGATTAAAATTACTGCAGTGAACAAATGTGAGATTTAGTTGGAGGAGAAAACACAGCAGTTTCAAAAACAATCTGTCATTAAGAAAAGAGGTTTCTTATTCATGCTTCATGAGTCACACTGCTACAGAAAAAAAATGTATTCCTTTTTTTCCAACTGTGGAAAAATGCTGGCTTTGTGTTTAAATAAACCAACCAATGGCTTGGACAAAGGTCCAATCAGTCGGACTTCAGTCAAATGATAGGTTAGGCTACTTACCAAACACAAAATAATTGTCACAAAAGTATATTCCAAGTCATACGACAATTTCCCCTTCCACTAGGAGTTAACTGATGGTGCAGATGCAAGTTAGTGAGTCGAGGGAGTCCAATTTGTGAATGAATCATTCAGACCGGTTGATCAATTGATTATTTGAAAAGATTTCACACAAAAGAATGATTCATGAGAGAATAACAATGGAAGTTGAACTCAAGGAATGGATGAGTTTAATTTGTAAAATAATTCATCATTCAGACTAGCTTTGAGCAGTTGATAAATCCATTTCATTGAAAAGATCAAAAGAATGATTTGCTCACTGATCCGTTTCTCGAGTAAACTCAAGGAACCGTATCAGACTGATTCACGAATGAATCATTCAGACTGATATTGTGACATGGATCAGCTGATTTAGCAGAAAGATCTGAAAAAAGAAGCTAACTTGCAGCCAGACTAATTATCAGTATACTTCAAGTGTGTTAATGATTAGTTAACTTATGTGCTATTTTGAAACAACTCATTTTGTACGAAGTATATTTTAGTTATAATTAAATTGTAGTAAAGCATAACTTTAAGTGTATTTAGTGCACTTTTTTGGACCAACTTAGTATTATTTTAAGTACATGCCTGTGTAATTACATGCATGATTAGTGATATTAAAGTGTACTTTATTTGTGTTACAAGTACATTTATGAGTGTCTTCGAAACATATAAGCAATATATAATAAGTGTGCATATATATATTTGCTGTTTTCACCTTTTATTAGGATAGGACAGTACATAGACAGGAAGTGAGACAGGAGGGACGAGCCAGGACTTGAACTCGGATCTACTAAAAGCACATGTCGGCGTACTTGCCCACGAGGCTATCATGGTATGATATATCTGATAAGGCTCATTTATACCTTTGGCTTATTCCAAATACTACAAATTGCATACTTGATCTTCAAAAACAGTTTATTAGACAAGCTATATTTTGTACAAAATACTAGTTTATACTATAATGTATTTTATATGCAATGATCATTTCCAGAACACAGTTCAACTATACATAAAAAAAATATTTTTTATAAAGTGCAAATAAATACACTTTAAAAAAAGTAAACTGAATTTTCACTTCAAGTAGACCTATATTTTTCTAAAATATACTAAAGTAGAATTATTTTAAAGTGTATTAAAAGTTGTATTGTGAAAATAGGTAAAAGCATGATGCTAATATGGATTGGATTCAATAAAACGGATTTATTGAAATTTGCAAATGGGGCATTGCTATTTCTCCCATGAGCTCTACTTCTCGGAGATCTATACAGCAGATATCAAGATTATTCTATGACTTCAAAAAAATTACAAGGTACAGTAGTTCACGAGCCTTATGGACCACTTTTACGATACTATTAGGGTGTTTTCTTGTCAATTTCATTATACACAAAAAAGTTGCCATAATACCCATTCATGGAAGAAAGCCAGTAATGCAACAAAATAAGGTTAAGTAAATAATGACAGAATTTTTATTTGAGTGAACTACTCATTTAATAATTAATGTGGAGCTTGATGCTTGACAAGCTACAGTTTTAAAGGAGCTTCCTCAACACTAGTTGTCATTTTATAGCAGACTTCCTTACCCTTGGGGACTCATTTTAAACAGTGTCGCAAGTCGCAGACTTAATTTCCCATGCACAATTACACTTTCTCTTTAGAGTCTTCAGCCGGGGGCAGAGGAGCTGGAAAAAGCTTTTAATGGAAGAGGGAACGTAGTAATGAAGAGACGGGAGTTATCTCCTCCAACACTCTTCTTTTTCTCCACTCCCACTTTCTTTTATCTTTCTCATTACTGGCCTTAGTGTTTGTGTTTTATAATCGTTTACTAATATTACTAATATTTGGGAGGTGAGCTGCCCTCTAGAAAGTGCCTGGCCTGGCAAAGCTTGTTGTTGCTGAGGCAGACTTTTTTGTGTTTTATTATGGAAAGCATGAGGATTACTTTGTAATCCTGTCGACGTTTTGGATGTAAAACACTTTTCCCCACTGTAGCTTCTTCAAAACATTGTTTGTGTGTGCATTCTGTCCAGCCCAACACAGCAACACTGAGTTAGGCCAATAGCGTGAGTTTGGGGGCGGGACTATCTGTTTAATTGGAAAATGATTAGGTTAAAGCTGCAGTCAGTAAGGTTTGCCTCTTTGTCGCCATCTCTGTTTAAAACCTGCAATTGCAGTTATTTGCGGAATTATCATCTTTACGTGGGTTGTGCATCGGCATGTTGTCACTGATGATTGTCTTTTGGACCTTTCTGAATTATAGTCCGCCTTCAGTTGCTGTGAGAAAAGGCTAAATTATCCGCCACCAGCATCATCCTCATATGCGATATAGACTCCTTCTTTATGTGTACTATTTCCAGCGTAAATCTCCAACATTATTATATTCTCACTGTTGTAAATAAGTAAGGAGATAGTTTTGAACACTGGCTGGTTATGTACTTGCTCAAAAATAGATTTTGGATAAATTTTAACCAAAAAAAGTTACGGACTGCAGCTTTAATTTAAACATTTTTTTTTTTTTTTTTTTTTTGCAACGTTTTAAAAGCCCAAACACAATAAGCAGTTTTTTAAAGGAATAATTCACCTACAAATTTACTCAAACTCATGCCATTTTCTTTCTTCTGTGGAATTCAAAAAGAGATATTTGGCAAGTATTCACACTTTTTTTTGAAGACATTCAATAAGTTTTTTTGTATTGTAATTTTACAGTTGTACTTAATAATAACTTTTAGTATTACAATAGCAATATTTCTTGATTTAATATTTATACATATTTGTGCAAAATTGTGCAGCCCTACAAACAAGCACACAGCAAACCTTGTTTTTAACTTAAAATTTAAATCAAAATTGGAGTTTTTAATAAAAAAATAAATAAAAAAAAATCACAATTCTATTTATTCCCCCAAATCATGCAATATATACCACATTTTTATAATCAGGTTTAAATTAATGTTCATGTATATTCGAATAAGGTGTTTAAGAAAGAAAATCATGTGTGTGTGTGTGTGTGTGTGGGGTGTCCTGTACCTTTAAGTGCGAACTCTTGGCAATCTCAGGTGCTTTTGCTAAACTGGAATCGTGATGATTAAGAATGTGGTGGATTTGGGCAGCGTCCGTGTTGTCGTGGAGTGGAGCTGATCTCGGGGTGCAGTGATGTATGTGTTTGTTGTTCTCTAGGCACGTGAGGAGAATCCCACTGGGCTGAAACCCTATTAGAACCTCAGCACTCAAGCTTATCTCATCTGATAAGGCACACAGAGACACGAGCGAGAACGAGAGCTCTCTAATGCACTTCTTCACTGATAGAGGAGCCAAAAGCAGGGGAGGGGAGAAGAAGGTACGAGAGTGGAGGAATGAGGAGATGAGAGGTCTTCTGTTTGACCGAAAACTAAATTAAATGAGTAAACTGTCTAAAACAACCACATATCTACAAAAAAGGCGGATCCAGTGTTGCAAAAACGGACATGTAAAATTAATGTCGTCCTTCATCAGTAACCAGATTGCGAGAGACAAAATACATTTTGATGCAAAAAGACTGCTGCTGTGGGCCGCACATTTGCCTATAATGGGTAATTTGATCATCTTTGGCTGAATTTAGCTAGACAGAAAGTAATTCAAGGTCCAAATAACCTACAATATTTTCCTTTGAGAGTAGTAAAAAAGTCGTTTACCTCCACTCGTAAATCAATGAATCCAATTTCGAAATCTGGGCTGTTGGAAAACCTTATCAGTGACCTGATGCAAAGCGGAGTGAAGAAAACTCACTCAAATGCCTTGCGCTCAATCAAAAACTCTCTTAATAAATCACTTTTGCTGATTACATTTTTTGTCATGCATTTATGCCAACATTCGAGTATTTAACCACATGCAGAAGCTAAAAAGATTTCAAATTTGTTCCATGAAAAATCACAGGTTTGAAATGTTACCTTTATTGGTATAACTCTGCAAGACTGATTATAAGCTGATCTGAAAACTCTAAGCTGCAATAAATTACTTTAAACAAGTTTTTTATGTTTAAATTAAGCAGTAATTTTATCCTTTTTTTTGTTTTGTTTTTAAACCTTGATATCTTAAAAAAAAGAGAAAGAAACCTTGAACCATCAGATCTCAAAATGCAATCTAGAACAGTGGTTCTTCAAACATCTGGAATTATATATATATATATATATATATACACAGGTGAATATCATGCAAAAGTTATTTATTTCTGTAATTCAACATAAAAGGTGAAACTAACATATTTTACTCATTACATGCAAAGTGAGATATTTCAAGCCTTTATTTGTTATAATTGTAATGATCATGGCTTACAGCTTATGAAAACCCCAAATTAAAAATTAGAATATTGTGAAAAGGTTTTCATAAGCTGTAAACCATAATCATCAAAATTATAACAAATAAAGGCTTGAAATATCTCACTTTGCATGTAATGAGTCTATATAATATATTAGTTTCACCTTTTATGTTGAATTACTGAAATAAATGAACTTTTGCACGATATTCAAATTTTTCGAGTTTCACCTGTATATATATATATATATATATATATATATATATATATATATATATATGCTCTCTTAGGATGTCCTTGATATTGTATTGTATGCTTATAGAGCGTCATATCAGAATACAAGAACCAAAAACCTCAGATAATTGGGATTTCTATCATAGCACTGCCATCTACAGGCCCTTGTGAATACATGCAGCTGTGTAGCACCTGCGTTTTCCTCATTTGATCTCATCTGTTGTAACTAATTCACATTCTAATTACAATTCATGAGAGGAATGTGACAATCTGGGCTTGACCCATAGAACTTGGCTCAGTGTATTGATACTGATCAGAAATGACAGCAGCACTGTTCCAGAACCGCAAAGACAGAGAGGAAGCAGAAATATGAAAGTCCTACAGCATGAATCAGTGCTTATTTCAATATAACACTCCTCTCTGAGATTCAGATTTATTTATAAACCACTCAAAGACACAGATAGAAAATATTCACATTACAGTATGCACATTACAAAAGAACGTCACGACCTTATCAGGGGTAACAAAGCATTTTAAATCCTCCAGAGCTGATCAGGGTGAAATCAAAACATTGTTGTTTTAAACCTAAATGATTCAAATAGGGAGGCAATTTTTTAAAGGCTATGTAGGTTTTAAAACATAAATAAATGAATAAATATGGCACTTAAGATGGCACTAATGTAGTGCATCAGAAAACATCCCTTTTTAAGGGGGGATCTTTAAAGGGATAGTTCACCCAAAAATGAAAATTCTGTCATCATTTTCGCAGTCTCATAGTTTCAAACTCGTATGACTGACTTTCTTCTGTGGAACGTGAGGAATAGGAATGAAATGTTTTTAACACTGCTCTGGTTGCTCGTTTTCATGCACTGAATGGGGAACAAAGCTTCAGACACAAAAGATTCATTAAAGTAGTTCATACGACTGATTGTATTAAAAACTAGTTGCCAAGATGTTCTTTAGAAATTCTCTTTTTGTGTTTCACAGAAGATAGATATTAATACGGGTTTGGAATGACATGAGTGCGTGAAAAAAAATCCTTTATGAGTGAACAATTCCTTTAACATGTACAGAACAATCTCCTCATGATGGGCATTAAACAATCTCTCTGATCAACACATACACACACAGACAAACATACACACACTCACGCAATGGTACGGTAGACATGATGTCACATCCTGTTTTCGGCTGTATGACATTTTCCAAGTTCTCCCGACAGCCTCCCGTTTAGTTTTTGTGCTGTTTGAACATCAGTTTTCCAGTCAACACCATCTCAGGTCTGGCTCGTTGTCATGCTCAGCTTGTAAAAGTTCATGCTGTGGCCTGAATGATGCCAGACGTCTGTTTCGAGCATTGCATACGCGTGGTGGACTCACATATCCAAGTCCCATCATATGCCAGAGCCAGTGCTTTCTGCGGACTGCTGCCGGGACTGTCCACTGGGTTCTTACTGGAACGCAAAACATGTTTAAATATGTATAAACTCACTAAACTACCTAAAACACAATTTGCATCATGATTTACTGCAGTTTAAACTATCACCACCAGAGTGCAGAACAAACATATTTACCAATGAGGGAGTAATGATTTGTGTTAAAATCATATGTGAGTGGTTTATTTATGGGATAATTCTCATTCAGGCAGTCATTATCTGAAACTAAACTGACGGGAGGGTGAATTAGGACCCCGGCTGTTTTATTATGTGAGAAGAAAGAGACCATAGAGTGATATGAAGCACATTAAACTAGCGCAGCCATGTAAAAATCAGCCTCACCACAGCAGGAAGGACATCATGATGAGGAGGAGGATCACAACAAACCCAGCTGCCATCAGCCCATATACCCACAACTTGACGCGCCCATCTGTCAGTCAAAATAAACATTAACATTTACAAAGCATGGCTCAACCGAAGCAAAACTGGCTCCCGACCACCAGCCGTCAATCAAACAATTCATCCAATAGAGTGCTGCAGGGATGACGTATTTTTCTAGGCCAAAACTTCTGCCTACAAGAATTCATCATCACTGAATCAATATGGTTGTTAGTACCTGGTCCAAGAGGCTGTAGTGCCAGTCCTTGATGAGGTCCTTGTTCCGAGTGTGCTCTGGTCTAAGACGTCCTGCGGTGGTTTTCACATCTGCCTTCTTATTGGTCCAACCCTGGGTTCTGGTACAGTAGTCAAGGAACCCATGAGAGGTCATGACCTCTGTGAAGCCCTTCTCACAACCACAGACTCCATTCTGACAGAAAAACATCAGAGTGAGTGGGCTGGATATTGAAATATGGAAATATTGAAATATTCTTATGGAGACGTGCAGCTGTTAATTGCATGGCATTAGAGGGTGAGATGAAT
The DNA here is from genome assembly GCA_033366665.1 of Phoxinus dragarum. NCBI lineage: Eukaryota > Metazoa > Chordata > Actinopteri > Cypriniformes > Leuciscidae > Phoxinus > Phoxinus dragarum. The sequence continues at coordinate 18,858 of JARPMJ010006939.1, forward strand.
TTGTGATATATGATAATAAAGGGTTTTACAACTCATAATAACAGAGTGAAACACTGTCGTAAGCCAAATGATACCACACTTAGTAAACTCAGCATCTGTCAAAGATCATTTCCTTATAAATAGAATATAATTCACGACTGAAGCGAAGATACCGATGTCGCCAATAGGCTGAATCTCAATGTCCTTAACGTAATTCACCCCAATTTTATTTTTTCACAAAATTGTATTCGTAACCATAACCTTATGATTAAAATATGACAATAATAATAAAACATTGTTTTGATTTATTTTTATATTTTCAATATAAACAATTATTAAATTATACATTGTATTTGTTAAATTAAAACAAACAGTAATTAAATATATAAATTATTATAGTTTGTATACTTATAAATAATAATCATTATTATTATTAATATACATATTAAAACCTGATGAAAAACATTAAAAACTGTATTGCATTTTTGAATTACAGCAAAGCATCTAAGCAAATAAGACAATACTTTGAATAATTTTTAATAGTTTAAGTTTTCATTTTAATTTTAGTTTAAGTTGTAATAAATTTTGTTGATAATTGTGTTGTACTTTTGTCATTTTTATTATTTTTTTTAAATATCTTTATATAGCTTTAATTCATTTTGATTTCAGTTTTAGAAATTTCTTCATTTCAGTTAATTGCTGACAACATTTTCAATATTTCAGTTTTTTTAAGTTCAAGTTTTGGATCTAATATTTATATTTTATTTTTTAGCTTGAGCCAAAAACATTTGTAATAGTTTTACTTTTAGTTAACAATAACAATGAGGAGACAGGAGAGCAAAATGTGCATCATTTAAAAAAAAAAAAAAAAAATACTGTTACTATTTTGGTGCTTTTAGTTTTGGGATGAACTAGGACGTGGACATGTTCAGCAGCCGGGATAATGCATCAGATCATGCATGTTCACAGTGTTACCTGTGTGCAGAAGGAGAAGGGTTTGTTGCAGGGAGGATGACACTGTCGTACCGCAGACGGCTGGTTCTGAGAGATGCAGCCTCCTAATGATTACATTAAGGCAACATTAATGGTTGTGTTTTTTTTTCCAAGTCCTTTCCAATACTAAAAAGGATATGAAATAAGACATGAATTTGCTTTCTTATAACACTATTGTGAGGATGAATGCATTGCTAGGTGCGCACCTGTGACGTTGACTCTGTCAGAGCGCTGGCACCACACCAGCCTACGGTTATGCCTCCACTCACCGGTCATCCATTCATAACTGAGACACGTTCCTCCTGGAAGAACAGATGAAAACACACTACAGTGCTTTTCTGGTTTACTGGCTGAACAACACTTCCTGTTTATCACTTCTCAGTCTCAGAGCTATTTTCTCAAACAGTTACAGAGGAAATAACATCTGTGGAAAAACAACAGCTTGGAACTGTCAAAAGGAAGTTTGTTCAAACCAAAAAGAGTCCAAGTATTCTGTTCTTTTGAATGTGGCGGACTGATTCTTCTTTACCTATGTCAAAATGGTGAACATATGTAGCGCATGTTCATGACAAAAAAGCAGTTTAAAGCTTATGGAGCTTATTCTCCACTATGGCTTCTCACAAACCTTGGCATGGGCCGTGTCTCGTACATCTGGCTGGGACAGGAGTCCTGGTTCTCCGGGACTTGTGTGACCACGGCTCTAGAACGAGCCTGTCGACCCCACGTCTCAAAACTCCGCCCGTCCAGACACAGCAGCTGACATGAACTCCATGGTGACCACTTGGTCAGGTGACATTCTCCTAACGTACGACACAGAAATTGCAGCCAATGAGTGGTTGCAAAGAGCTTCTAAATTACATTTTAAAAAATATGAAAATTCACATATATGACTGTTTTTACTGTATTTGTTAGAGATGCAAACCTGGACAAGGGATTGTGCAGGGCTGAAATAACTCCATCTCACTGACTTTGCTCTGTGAATGTCCTACACACATCTTATCATCCACCGGAACGGGCTGAGGAGGACCTGAGAGAGAACCCCAGTGCACCACACAGGATATTTCCCTCCGACTTACTCCCTCGCCACAGTCGGCCCCCTGCAAAGAGAGAGGAAGATTACAGACAGAGCAGATCTGAGCTGACAGCATCTGTCATGTTCATGATGTTATATCGGGCGGTTTAGATGTATTGAAATACTTCAGGTCATTTATTTTTTCTAGAGTACTGATATTTAGAAAGAGTGGGTAGAAAGAAACCACTCTAGATTTAGCCATAATATATTTGGCTCATAACACCATGATGTGGCCTCCGCACGGGCTTGTGTCCAACACGCGAAATGATTCACAGCCAGAGAGTGTTTCTGATCTGTTGGTGTTCTGATTGGCTAAAAAACAACGTGTTGACTTTTTTTTTTTTGCTGCTTACAGAACCTGCGTCTGTCAAAGAGACACATCTGATTGCTCAGGACACCTATTTCAGTGTAATACTTTGTGTAATACCTTTTTTTTAATTTATACCTTTTTCATATTTATACTATTTTATTTTTTCACCCCCCAAAAACAAAATTTACTTTATTTTTCAAATTTTTTCCAGCCCAAAAAAATGACATTTTTTACAGGCCAAAAAAATTTATTTGTACTTTTTTTAGCACCTAAAATGATATACTTTTTTAGACCTAAAATGACTTTTGACATACACTACCGATCAAGAGTTTGGGTTTGGTAAATATGTTTTATATATTTTTATTTAAAGAAGCTTCACACCAAGGCTACATTTATTTGATCAAAATTACAGTAAAAACAATAACATTGTTAAAAACATGAATTTTGAGCATTATCACTTCATAAATCATTCTAATATGCTGATTTAATGCTCAAGAAACAAATGAGACAGAACTCTGTCAGAGCTGTTTATACCGGCGTAGCGAGGATCATTTTATCTCATATGAGCTCAGGGGAAACGCTGTTGTGATGTGTTTGACAGTTTAATGGAAAGCAGTAGCCTTTAGCTACGTGAACATCTTTGGTCTGTTCATTTGTGCTTGCAATGTCTCAGTGGCATCGGCAGTTTGTTTGTTTGAGTTTAACTCAGGTGCACTGCATCTATACCTCAACCCTGCATGGTCTCCAGTCCCCCAGTCTCCAGCTGTAGCAGGGCCTAATGGGACAGGGCGAGTCTGGGAGAGTTGAGATGGACAGGGGCGACCTCCCTCGCTGGCAGGCTGCAGAACGACCCTGGAACGTGTCATTTGACCTGCAAAATTCACACACAGCAAGACACAAACACACGGGATCAGGACCCGAAGTCCAGCGTGAGCACTGTTTTCATGCTGAAGTTGAATAAGCGCTCTGGGAAGAGTTTACTCATGGGACTGGCAGAGCCTTGGATGAAGATAAATGAGACTGATAATAGATTTTAATTAAGCCCCTAACAACAGCCGAGTTCAAGCAAGCATGACTGAACTCTCAAGGGTGTAAACATACAGGTGTGTTCTATCTTTCCAAAGATTCGAGATTCATATTTACTGGCCAAGGCTAAAAAGAAAAACAGAAAAGCACCACTAATCTTTTAATAAAAAAAATAAAAAAAATTATTATTGTTGTTGTTGATTGTATTGTATGGGCTAGTTTTGAAAAGGAAAGTGTCACTTATGTTTTCATAAAATATATACAATTTTTTTCTTTAAATTTTAAATTGGAGATCGTACTTTGGCTTCCACAGGTGTGTGAACACTCTGACCAGGTGGACCACTCTGTAATCAGGCAATTAACAGGGCAGCCCACCTCACAGGGGGCAGAGAGCTTTCCACGTGAAGGACCCAACTAGAAAAGATAAGAAAACAATAAAAACATTGGATTCTTATTGAGCATTTACTGAGAAAGAATTCCAGTGAGAAAAGAACAGTCACCTCTTTGCACATGCTCAGTTCCACCAGCTTCCCATCGCTGCGGACACAGTTCAGGAGTCGAGTCTTAATCCCCCGGCCACACACTGCGTTTTCACTGAGCTGACAGCTACTCCAGTCTTCAACACACACACACACACACACACACACACACACACACACACACACACACACACACACACACACACACACACACACACACACACACACACACACACACACACACACACACACGCACACGCACACGCACACTTCACTCCCTGCACTTCACAGAACAATTGTTTTGACAATCTGTAAATTGTGATAGTGTGAACCAGTGGCGAGGCTACATTATGGCCAGGAGAGCACTGGTCCTCTCAGATTGATGGCCGGTTTACCCAATTAAATGAGACACCAATAGTTGTTTTGTGGGAAAGAAGAAAATTCCTGCATACTTGACAATAATCACTCAAACACATGAACATAGGAACTAATTGCATGTGTAAACATGTAAAGAATAAAGCAAGAATTAATAAGATCCTGGTGGATGAGCGCTGATCCTCCAGTTGTGTGCTTCTGTTCTAGAGAACGGTAAATGCTAGTTCTGTCATGAATGATCAATCCACAGCTTCCACAGCATAACAGTCTCCGATTGGTCTTACTCATAGTCCCTATCCACTATACCTGACATCCAAGCTCTGTTCGAAATTGCATACTGTCCTGAATAGTTTCTATTGGTTGCCCTTCCTAACGCTGTCAAATGACATTATAAAACACTGCACCATCGTCATCATCGCGACACAATCGGATCTCAGATGTCCTATAGCTTTAGCAAAGCAGTATGGAGTGCCAATGTATGAGAATTATCTCAAGATAAGTCGTGTTATGTTGTGTATGGGCTCGTTTGAATTGAGAACACCTGCTCTAAATAAATATATATTTTCTACTATGGTTTATTATTATTTGATGAAGCTACAAACCAAAATGCGGCCCAAAAGCCACATGTATATACTGTTTACATGTCCTTGGTATTAGTCTATACCTGCAACAATTATGCTCGATGTATTCTGTTAGTTGAGACCTTCAACAATATATGAGACTAACTGTTATGCATGATGCTCAACATGCTTCAATTTAGGCATATTTTATTCGGACTTTTTTTTGGTGTCAAAATGTGCATCTCTATTTTTATCTCATGTATTGTAAAATGATGTACTTCAGTTTGAGAGTAGGCACTGATGTCCACCCTGTTTCACCAAGGTCCTCTTACTTTAAAACGTCTGGCCTCGCCACTGGTGTGAACGTTTGTAACAGTACCTGAGTAAACGTAGGAGTATTTGAGACAGGTCATATTGACACAGGGTTGAGTCTGGTTTAGATCAGGGCAGGTATGATCTCCTTCTGGCCACCTCAAAACAGTTCTACTCCTCCACCGCAAATCACCGGCATTACAATCCTTGAGGAATGCAGACATCAATCACACCAGTATGAAATCGTGCATATCCTAATACTGGCATTTTCATTCATTGTGTTTACAGTAATGCATTTACAACGGATATTCTATATTTGTATTTAAACTCACCCCCAAAACTTCTAGAACTCCAAAATGTAAGTAGTTTAATCTTAATTATAATTATTGTAGTTACTTATTTTAATACTGCTGTGGTCATTGGCGTTGGAGTAAAAAATGTTGTAACTGTTGTAAGTGGATTTTTCTCTATGTAAACAGTTGAGTATCAAGATAAAAAACACAGGCTTTAGGATATATTCAATATAACAGGTTAGTAAGCAATTCTACCCCATTTGTGTCATGTCAACAAGCATAATGTTAAAGTCATGTGGCTATACCTTCAAAACAATGTGCATTTTATTGTTTATTCAGGTGCGATAACTTGCACCCAGACGTCCATTAAAATGCATTACTGTAAATGCTTGTTTTTGCTAACGTAGGGACATGCCACAATCTTTTTCAGTGGTAATCAACAAATGCTAAACATTCACATTCCAATCAATTCACCATTTGACATTTTTAGAAATTAATTATTATTAACTTATTAATAACCTATTTTTACTGTGGGAACTTTCAAACGTCCCATCATCCAACTGGAATATATTTACTAAAGTAATAAATGTTCATTTTAGTCATCCCATCATGACAAGCTTCCCTCCGTCCTGACATTTTATTATCCATTCATCAGCCCCTCCATCTATTCATCCATCAGTCAAACTGACCACGGTACATTTGGTCCACTGGCTCCACTCTGATGTCACACAGTGGGCGGGGGCACGGCAGTAGACAGGTCTCAGCTGTGATTGGCTGTTCCTCCTGGGCACACAGTGAGTCATCCACAACCTCATCATCCTGGTTTTCTCCTCCCCTTTTCAAGCAGCTTTCAGTCAGGGACAAACAAAAGTTATTTTTATCATTTAAATGAAACTATAAAGAGGGTTGTGGCACCCCTCAGTCAGGGTGAGAGCACAAATAGAAATAGAAAACATTGTTGTTCAGTTATAACATTACCCATAGTAATCCCATCATCCCCTCCTGACCTCACTTTAGTCTGAAGGGCAGAGTTACGACCTCACTTATCTTTAAGAAGAAGAGTTATGACCCCATGAATCTGTTTGGCACTGTTGTGACCTCTCCTCGGTTTTGAACGCTGACTTATGAGACAGTTTTGCTGTGTGACGCACACAGGATCTGTTTTATCATTGTACCACAGAGGTAAAACACAATATATTGTGCTGCTGTATTGTGGCAGAATGGGGACATTTTAAAAAGACATTCTCAGTACGAGACAACTTCTTTTTAATGAAACTAGTGATCATTTTCTCATTAAAAGGCTGAAAGCGTGATAAGCTCACTGGATTTTGCCAGTCCGGAAACCCTCTCCGCAGGAAGGCTGTGTAGATCCAGTGTTCGTGAGATTGTTTGGTGGCGTTATGATGCACATGGACCAGGACTCCACTTCCCACACATACTGACTGCAGTCAGAGTAACAGGGAAGTACCTCAGACACCTGATCACAGACAAGACACCTATGATTTTAGTTATGGAAGCATGCACACAAGTGTGTGTTGTGCATCTCTGTGTATACAAAGTATGTACAGAAAAAAGATAACATGCTAATATTTATACAGGCAGGCACACACACACTTTTAAGGACAAAATATTATACACACACACACACACACACACACACGCACACGCACACGCACACACACACACACACACACACACACACACACACACACACACCACACACACACACACACACACCTCAACTCACCTGAGCCTTTGTAGATATTCATATCAGCAGAACATGACCAGCAGCAAAACCACAAGAAAGAAAGAGGAAAGGAATGGGAAAAGAAAGGAAGAGGATATGAAAGGAGAAAGGAAATATGAACAGGAAAGTGGAATTGGGAAAAAGTAGAGCAAAATAAAGGAAAATAAGAAGTAAAGAAAGGAAATACAAATAAAGGAAAACAAAGGCCATACAAAATAAACGGAAGTGGAAGGAAAAGGAGTTGGAAAATGAAAAGAAACAAATGCATAAAGAAAAGGATATGAAAGAAAGGAAGAGGAACAAATTAATGGAGAGAGGAAAGGAAAAGAAAGATGAAAGAAAAGAGCAAGAAAGAAGAAAGGAAAAAAAGAAAGTACCAAAATAGGAAAGTAAAGCAAAGCAAAGGAAATGAAAAAAAGAAAGAAATTAAATAAAAATAAATGAAATTTAAAAAATGGGGAAAAGGAAAGGTAAAGGGAAATTAAATGAATGAAATGAATGGGAACAGAAAAGGAAAGCAAATGAAAAGAAAAGGGAAAGAAAATGGAACAAATGCATAGAGAAAATAATATGAAGAAAGAGGAAAGGAAAGGAAAGGGAAATTGAAAAAAGTGGAAAGTGAACGTAAAGCAAAGGAAATGAAAAAGGAAAGAAAGAAAGAAAGAAAGAAAGCAAATAAAAAAATGGGGAAAGGGAAAGAAAAGGAAAAAGTATTAATGCAGAAAGAAAAGTAAATGAAAGTAAGAGGAAGCGGAAAGTAATAGGGAAAGGAAGGAGGAATAGGACAACAGGAAATTGAAAAAGGGAAAGAAAAGGAAATCATTTCTATTAGTTTCTACTGGAAGATGTTTGCCCCCACCGTAGATTGGTTATTTAGTGGTTCATTTATATGAGGGAAACTGAGCTGAAGGAAATGCTTGCTGACTCCAGTTCAGATCCATGAAACTTTAATGTTGCTTGACCTGCCCTGATGGAATATAAAATAAAGAGAGTGAAATAAAAGGGAAAAGAGCAAAAAGATGGGGGGATAAGAGGTTCAGTCCCCGGAGGGCTTGATCCTCTCCAGTCTTGTCTTATGTAGTTGAGAAACAGCAGAACGTGTGCAGGCAGGGGAAGACCCCCAAAGCCAGGCCAGATGAATAATACATTACACAGTAAGTTTACACACACACACACACACTGCCTTGTCCTCAGTGACTCCTGCTCACACATGAAGAAACACTATTCATGAATATATGAACACATACAATTTAAGCATACACGTGTGTGCATGCGTGTGATTTTGTTTAGGCTATTTTAAATAGATTGTCTTCTGTGGACAACAAGAACAATACAATAAAAATAAAAGTATCCTCCCTCAATAAATAAAAAAATATATCGAAGTGTAAAATAATTCTCACCTGATTCCTGTAATTGAGTTTTGGGCAGGGTCGACCTCCATTGAAAGGCTTCTCTCGTAGCCACTGAGAGCGAACTTTTACACCCCCACCACAGGAGGCGCTGCAGGCCGACCAATCCGACCACTCACTCAGCTTACAGTCCGTAAAACAGGGCACATGACACACTTCTTCTTCATAACCTGTAACAGCATGCATGGCACTTACTACTTAGAGATACATTTAATATATAGGCCTAGTATAACTAATAATATAAAGCAATAAAATATATATATATATTGAAGAGCACATCACCAGGGCTGCTACAGAGATCTGGATCCACCAGTTTTCCCAGGTGATCGAGACAGGCAAGAGCTCTGTAGCGCTTCCCGTGCCCACACTCGCTGTTCTTCCTCTGAGCTCGCCAGTCCTGGACTGTCTTTTGGCCTTGGTGGGAAACTCCTTGGATGAAAGGATGGCCAGCAATATTCTTTGCTGGTGAAAGCAAACAAGGAGACCAGGGACCCTGAGGCTTGGTGTGAAATTCAGAACAAGGACAAGCTTCTTTCTCCATGAGAGGAAACAACTCCTCCTGTTGGCATCGCCAGCGCTTCTTACTGCGACCTGAGAGTTTGGACGGAAGGGGAGCTTGGGTGGTGTGTGTGCTTTCAGAAAACAGTGTGATGATCAGAATGCAGTCAGGTTACCTATCAGAGATCGGGTACGAGCGCGCCAGCTTCCGCAGCCTTGACATTGGGTGAATCTGCTCCAGGAGGTGAAGCCACATTCATCTCTACATGGCACACGACACTCTCTCACTGGGATGGGCATCACGCCTGCCCACCTCACGCAGTCTGTCATATCTGCTGGAGAATCATCTGCACCAACACACGACACCTCTGCAAACATGACAAAGAGGAAAGATTTTTATTTTGTTCAAAAGTAGTATCACATATGTTCGACACTATGTCAAACCAGCATTATTTTAGTATCATTTAGTATCATCATATCGTTTTTAAATAGTCTCGCTGTAGTGAAAATCAAGTTTTAATGTTGTTTATGTGTCTATGTGGTGTTTTAAATATGCTTTAAGACAAGCCATGTGCAAATTCATCAGTTAAACACCATTGCTGAGTATTTTCTGCTTAAAACTGCAGTGAAAAAAGACGCGGTTTGAAATCGCCGTTGTTCTCTAACATGATGTAACCAATCCCGTCAACGTGCGGGCGGGGCTTTATATCATTAACTATGAGTGCTCTGAAGCAGGGGAGTCTCAAGAGAAGACAGGTTATTTCAGTATATTTTTAAGTTGATATGAAAAAATCAGGTACATTTAGCAATATAGCGGGTTAATTATTTATAACTTATATATTATTTTATTTATAACTATAAATGATTTATATTCAATACCCAGTAGTGGTGTGACATTTTGTTGTCGGAGTTATTTTGTTGTCATTGTGTTGTTTTTATCCTTTGATGTAAAGCACTTTGGATACCTGTAGGTTGCTATAAAGTGCTATATAAATAAATGTTGATTGATTGATTGATTGATAACGTTTATTACAATGTTATGATGATTTATATGCCTTTCTCCACTGACGTTCTAAATGGCTCAAAGCGTTTATATTTCCACTTGCCATCGTGTATCATTTACTACAGTAAAGTTGACAGAGTAGATCTCTGAGCTGGAGTGAGTGAGTGGAGGCGGGGACTAATATGCATATTCATATATCTACATATACTAAATGGAGCAAGGGTGTAGAGTTACATTCAAGCTAGTTTAAGGCATGATCACAGGTTTAAGGGATAAAATTATACTACTACTATATTAGACTACAGGGGGACTTTAATGTTTTGAATTTAGTTTTTTATTTTATATTTTCCATTTTGATATTAGTTAAAGTTTCAGCAATTATGTTGTGTGCTTTTGTCATTTAAAAAAATTGTCTGTAGTTTTTTTAAATTTTTAATTTAACTTTTAGTTATTTTAGTACATCTAAAGTACACGTTAAACTAAATGAAAACAAAAATAAGTTTAAGTTTTTTTATATTTATTTTTAACAATTATTTAAAGCAACACAAATGCTATCTGCGTCAAACATAATGAAACATCCATTTAATGTGATAAAATGAAAATGTAATCATCATTTGCTCACTCTTTTTCTTCCATGAAACATAAGAGAAGATATTTTGAAAAATGTCTGTTTTTCGTCCTTGCAATGAAAGTCAATGGAGTCGAGTGTTGTTTTTTACAGACAGTGTACAGTCAAAAATATTCTTCAAACTCATATTTTTGTGCTCCATAGAAGAAAGAAGAGGTTTTGAATGACATGGCTGAGTAAAAAAATGACGAAACTTTCAAATTGGGGCCCGCTGTAACACATTGAGGACATTCTAAACATATCATTATGTAAATTGTTCCATTGAATCGAATGCAACAAATGAATAAAGAACGATTTTACAAATGAGATAATCGTTCTGCTCGTGTTTCCTGAAGCCCAGTGTGTTCATCTTGAGGAAATAACTAATTTTCTCACTTTCTAAAACTGACAGGCAGAATTCGGTCCTGTACACTGCAAAGTGCACTTTGAAAGGAACCCGGCTGAGTCTTGATAGGCCAGCACTTGCCATTAAATTTACATGAAGCACCAGCAGGGCATTTTAAAATGGCTCGGAGACACAGATGTCAGATGTCACACCACGCTGTGTGTCCCCTCTGACATTTTGACAACTTTCTATAAGATGGGGATGTGAGGAAAATTGCCAGCAAGAAACCTTCAGGCAGCCCAGAAGTCCCTCTGAATAGGTAAGATACGTTATCGTCCTACAGTAACCCCGGCTTTGCAGAACTTCCCTAATAAAACTTTAAATTATACAGAGATCCTAATCTGTCACTTACCTCTTGTCTCGAGGCCAACACCGCATGCCTCTGCGGGCCCACCCACAGCCTGCCTCACCGAATCAGGTACCAGAACGCACGGATGCCAGCGGTGGGTCTGCCATCTGCCAGAACACATCCGTGCACAGAACACATGTTGCAGTGTCTGGCTAATATCCAATTACATTTGATAAAAATGGTGTATTTTGTTGGCACATTTAGTAGGGATACACATTACCACCTTTTAATTGAGTAACACCACATGTTGCACATTGTTTTATTATATTTGGGTAGTTGTCTTAAAAATGCTTTCAACACTGTAAAAAACAATCCGTAAAATTTACAGTAAAATACCGGCAGCTGTGGTTGCCAGTAATTTACCGTATAAAATACGGTAGCAACATTTTAGGTTTTACAGACTTAATTTTAAATTTACAGTAATAAACCATATTTCATTATCTGATATAATGTTAATTTACCGACCTATTGAAGTACTAATATCTGTTTTTGTTCCATACACTGACAAGCAACAATTACAGCAGTGTTGAAAGTCACATGATCAATCAAAGCTCATCACAAGCAGCTCTAACACAAGAAAGTTAAAACTAATATATAGAAGCTGCACAGTGTCATTCACACAAACATTAAACACCATCATGGTAATACACATGAAATTTAAAAAATGCAATAAACATTAATTTAACAACATTAAATGTAACATATAGTAAAACCCTAATGTACATCACTGATTCGAAAAAAAAAAAAACTAAGAAAACTATGAAGAAACAGTTATTTCAACAAAAATAGATCAAATGTAAAGTGTCATGCGGGGAATTGTGGGAATGTCAATTTACGGGTTTTCACTGTAAATTATACAATGAGTTGTTCTTTTTCACTTTCAAAAACTGTAAATGAAATGGTATTTTACAGTAAAAATTAAATTACATTAAAGGTACCATTAGATCGATCACAGTTATTTACCGTATATAGTAAGAAAACTTTCTGTTAACCAATTAACAGTTTTTCACTGTAGCATTTTTACAGTCTTTTACCGTTAAAATCACGATAATTTTTTACAGTAAAAGGTCGATGGAAAACTTTACATTTATTAATTTTATATGAATTGTTTTTTCCTAATTTTCTGAATGCTTAAATGTTTAAATCAGGAAAATTGTAGTTTACAGTTATAACAAAAAATAAATATATCATATTTCGAGTTCATGTACTTTCAATGGTATTTATGTATACAAGTTGATATCAAGTTAATTATGACGGACATGAGAAGCGAGAGATTTGTACTTTGTGATCTATAAGCTTTATAGTACAGTGCAGATCGAGTCTGTAAGATTTGTTTCTTTTATTCCGAAAGGACACATTATATTGATCCAAAGTGACAGTAAAGAATGTAAACAAAATCTACCGGTAGTTCTTTTGAACTTTCTGTTCATCAAAGAATCCTGAAAAAACTGCATCACATTTTCCACAAAAACATTGATAATAATAATAAATGTTTCTTGAGCATCAAATCAGCATATTAGAATGATTTCTGAAGGATCATGTGATACTGAAGACTGGAGTAATGTTGCTGAAATTTCAGCTTTGCATCACAGGAATACATTACATTATAAAATATATTCAAATAGAAAACAGTTATTTAAAATTGTATTAATATTTCACAGTATTACAGATCAATGCTGCCTTGGTGAGCATAAGAGACTTCTTTCAAAAACACCACACCAACATCAGTCACTGACTTTTAAAAAATCATCACTAAACCTCAGCATTTGAATAATTCGATTAATTTCATTTTGTTTCTATGCATTTCAAATTAACTGGTTGCTAGCTAACTTGTTGGCTAAGTATGTACAAGGCTTATCCAACTTTCCCCATTTAAATGATGAAACCATTTCTCTCTTTACCTGTAAGTTGGGCACAGAGGTGGTGGATCACATCCTCTCTCCTCAAAAAGAGTGTCCGGGCACTCTTGACCTCCGTTAGCAGGTCTCTGGATGATAATCCTATGACGAGACTGGTTTGGGGAAGTAGCATTCACTAAAGAAGCAAAGATGACAAAAATACATAAAGGTCAAACATTTAGCAAGTTGTGCCTAGTTAGGACGTGTTGTTAGGGTTAGTGGAATATGTGCTTACCTGATAAACAGGAAGAGGGACAGGCACTCCACTCACTAAAAGGTGTGATGATGCAGTCAGTTTTGCAAGGTAACGGGCAAGACCGTATCGTGTCAGGACGAGAGGATTCGGGACACCTGAAGTAGAGTCAAGACACGGGATGGAGGTCATCGTCAAAGAAGTCTACGCAGATTTTAGAAGGAAAGAATTAGTTTTTTATTACCGTTTTGGCAGTACGTGTCCGTTCCCAGCTCTCCTGCACGTGACTTGGCGCTTCTGTACCCCTGTACCACAGGTGGCATCATTCTCCATCTGGGCTGTGCTGTTACCGTCACTCTCGTCTGTGATGGTGTTTGGCACACAGGGATGCCAAGGTGAAGTATCCCAGTAGTGTACTGTGCATGGGTGCGTGCTGCAGGCTCTCCACTGCTCCAGCTCAGGAGCCGGAGGACATGGCTTTCCATCTACAACCAAACCAATTAGCTCAGGATTCTTTTTTTATATCCCAAACATATTTATTTATAACTGCAACTGTAAAATGGCATTATGGCATACAGTATATATGGCATATAACTCATATTAGTTTTCAGTTAAAAGAAAATTCATATTTGCAATATTCATATAGGCCTATTATATGAATACATCTGCACATTTTACAGTACATCACATATAAAGGACATCAATATATATATTTGGGATCGATACGATTTTTTTCAGTTTTTGAAAAAAATAAGAAGTTTCTTATTCTTAACAAGGCTGCATTTAGTTATTAAACCTACAGCAAAAACAGTTATATTGTAAAATATTATTACAGTTTTAAATATTTTTTTACATTTTCATTTATTTTCATCAGCCATTAATCCAATCTTCAGTGTCATCCTTCAGAAATCTTTCCAATATGTTGATTTGGTGCTCACAATTTTTTGAAAACGGTTGTGGTCCCTGATATTTTTGTGGAAATCGTGATATGATTTTTTTTTTAGGATTCTTTGATGAATATAAAGTTAAATAGAACAGCATTTTTTTTAACACACACACACACACACACACACACACACACACACACACACACACACACACACACACACACACACACACACTTTTAAGGACAAAGGACCATGTGTTTAAGGGGTCAAATGCAGGGTATGTCCTTGATGAGTGTCATAAAAGAATGTATAATTAATGAAAAAGAGCTGATTTATGGGGACAAGCATAAAAGAAACATTCCTGAGAATGACAGGACAAAGACAAAACAACGTTTTGAAATGGGGATTAGAGATTTGTACTCAGAGTGAATCAGAGTCTAGAGTAAAAAAAAAAGAAAAAAAAAGAAGAGGCATTGTGAATAATTAAACTGAAAGAATCTCACTTTAATAAAGCCCAGTAGACGAGAGCTGCCGTACTAAGCTTTTCTGCAACAATTCTAACAAATGTTACGTTTCCAACATGTCTTCATATACCTTTTGCATCATGTATATATATTTTGCCTTATGTATTTATACTCTTAGAATGCTCACAAATTTTATTTTACAAGACACATGTAATTTTTATCATAATGAAAACATGTGTGCTAATTACTTGAACTTGTGTCTTCGAAGTATCAGGCCTCAAATAGCAATAGTCACTATAACACTAAGTGAAAATAGCAGCATTTATGAGTGTAAATAGACACTCCAAATGTTTAATCTGACTGAACTCACGTTTCCCAGGAAGAGCCAGAACAAGACGTGAGCGGCTTTGTTTCCCCTCTTGGTGTTTACTGGAGCAGGATTGGGAACAGGATGTCCAGGAACCCCAGTGTCCCAGCACACAGTCCCCAGGACAGGGCATCTCACATAGCTGCCGGACTGGAGGAGGATCCCCTGGGCATTGGTTACTATCTCCTGGCTCACCTATAATGCAAAGATGAAGGCGGAACGTTTGATTAAATGCATCTGATCAGAAAAAAAATATCAACTATAATGTTGATCTTTTCTCACTTTCCTTAAATAACACATATTCTTTCTCAATAAACAAGCATATTCAATTAACATCTTATTCCAATACAACGCACTATGTGAAAATATGTAATTAAATTCAGTGAAAGAAACAAAATTAGAACATTGAAATAACTATCATGGTTTGTTCTAAGCACCGGAATTTCTCAGTTTCCTCTTATCTCGCACCTAACAACCACTTTTCTTTAATTAAAGTAGAATAATATGCAAATAAGATGTTTAATAGCATCCTGATTGCTCTATTCTTTCCTCAAAGACCATGATTGGGCAACATTAAGGCACTTTTTTAATTAACAGAAAGCTTGAAAATCATTATCTGCTAATGAATGCTGAAGTAAAATATCAATGCTAAACTTCACTCAGTTCGGTTTGGAAAATACTCTAAAGTGTGTCCTAAATGTTTCAGATTTTTTTTTAAATTAAAACAAGACTCATTGGCACTTTTTTAATCATTAACCTCACTTAATGTAGTTAGTTTTCTGCTTAAGGGTTATTAATATAAACTTAATTCAAAAGTTGTCTTGTTTTAATCATAATTATGACCATATTAAGTATGGCCTATGTTTAAAACAGGGGGGGGGGGGGATATTTTTCTTCTAATATTTTTTCTTATTAGAAGAAAAAATAAGCTTAATGTACTTAAAAAACTTCTAAATCTCAATACTTCTATAACCTATACCTCAGTGAGGAAAGATCAGCTCACATATACAAAAACAATCTTGCAGAAGATCTTTTTATTTGTGAAATTGGAATGAACAATAGACACATACACAAGCACAGAATCAACTAGAAGATGCTCTTCAGGTTGTTTGTGAGATAAAAGAACAAAGATTAAAGGCAAGCAATAAACCTACAGAGTCTGCTCTGAGAATCAGATATTGAGGCACAATAGTTCATTTCTTCATTACATCTCAAATGCAGGAGGGCCGACATTTCTTCAATTGATGTTATAGGCCCTAAAAATCAATCTCGTTGCTATATTCGTTGCTATAAATGCACAAACGGAGCATTTTTAAAAAGAGACCGTCTTGTCTGAAGATGCCCAGCTCTTAAAATGTCTTTTTATGACCCCTGTAATCATCATCTTTTTCTCTTGTGTTACAAGGGTTTATTTCATTTCCTTTTCACGGTGGCAGACACAAGATTTTTCTCCCCTATTTGTACTGTTGGAAGAAGCGATTTCCCAGAGTGATTATCTACCTAGAGCATTAACAAGTGCATTATGGTATAGCATCAGAACTGCAGGACTGTTGATACATTCACGCTACTTCATAAACATCAAATTTGCAGTCAGATCACTAAAACTGGAGTGATAACTTTTGCAAATGAACCATTGAACCATGTCTGTCCAGAGCAAAAACTCGGCCAAATACTGCATCATCATCATCCTCATCATCATCCTCATCATCATCATCATACATTAACAAATTCACAGAGAGAAGCACCAGGTATTTAACAACAGGCTCTTTTATAGGCCAATAATCAATTACCCAGAAACCATTTAAAATACCATAGTAAACATATAGCAATGTGCTAAAAACCATAGCAACACCCTGGTGACCATCCACCCACAGTGGATACCCACATTTATTCTTGAGATTAAAAATATATTTCGGATTATTTTGCATTTTGGATGAATATATATATACTGTATATAAAAAGTTCCAAATATGAGGAAATCGGTAGCTAAAATATATTTAAAATACATTATATGTAAATATCTATAATATATTAACAATATATCTTTTGGCCATTTTTTTGTGTATTTGAAATGTTTGTTATCATCTGAAATAAAAAAAAAATTCCATATGGGATTGTATTTTATCATCATGCCGGAATATGTAAAAATCTAGATTCCGTTTTATAAACTCTTTGAACACCTGGGATGTAATGAAGTGTTGTTATGGGAAAGTTAGATACGGTGACTTTAACCAAGTGTAATGTGATTACAACTCAAATCTCCAGCAAGAATACATTATCACTTTAAGTCAACTGCACTTCTACTTTAATGGCTTTGGCATTTCAGCTTCACTTTGCATTTTGTAGAACATTCTAAGTGCATGCTGGGAAGATAACGCTGTCAGGTTTAATGCACATGTGTGTGTCGGATATACAATTCCAGCTCCACTATGAGACACAAACGGACATGTTTCACACACAGTATATGTTTCACGCTCATATACTTGCTGATGGACAACACATGCACTGGCTCTTGACATGGATGCGTGACATTACAATGAAAGACCTTAGAGGACTCCTAAGGCTTTTTGAAACTTGTGCATTTGTGTGTCAAAACTGCAGTGCAACACTGTGACATGGATCTGTCTGTCTGCTCTGATCTTAAACTCATCTCAGTGAGAAGCAGAAGACAGATAAGAAATTTGCCACATAGCCGCTGGGGGGAGAGGAGATTAAAAGACAGCTGATCATTTACTTACGCGAGTAAAAATAACTAATCGCTGAAGAGTTTGAGGATGGGGATAACAGAGGGTTGAAAGTAATTAGAGGGATGAAGGTAAAGAAGGATGAGATTGAGAAAGATAATTAAAGGGATAGTTCTGTAAAGCCATCATTTAATCACCTTCATCCATTTACTCAAGATGATTTTACACAATGGAAGGAGATCATTTGCAGAATGCAGGATTGGCTGCTGGTTTCCAGACAATGAAAATGAATACACTACTGTGCAAAAGTTTGTGGTCAGTAAGATTTTTTCATGTTTTTGGAAAAGTCTCTTATGCTCACCAAGGCTGCATTTATTTGTGATATTGTGAAATACTATCACCATTCAAAATAAGCGTTTTCTATTTTTAATATATTTTAAGATGTAATTATATGTGATGCAAAGATGAATTTCCAGCATCATTACTCTGTCTTCAGTGTCACACGATCCTTCAGAAATCATTCTAATTGGATGATTTGCTGCTAAAGAATAATTTCTTATTATTATCAGTGTTAAAAAAAATATTTTTGTGGAATCCAGGATAAAAAAAATTGTCAGGATACTTTTATTAATATTAAGTTCAATAGAACAGCATTTATTTGAATCATAAACCTTCTATATTAAAAATGTCTTTACTGTCACTTTTGATCAATTCAATGCACACATGCTAAGTAAAAGTAACAATATTTAATTATTTTTTTAATATATTTTTTATCCTACTTACCTCAAACTTTTGAACAGTAGTGCACAGTAGGTATGGGAGATGTCAGGCTCAAAAATTAAATAAATAAATGTCTTGTGCGCTATGTTTCCAGTTTTCTGAAGCCATAAATAGCTTTGAGGAACAGACAAAAATGTATTTTGCTCCTTCCTGAAAATCCTCTCATTTGCATTTGCATACATTCAAATCTTAAGACACATTGCACCAGAATAGACTCATCAGTGATAGACGTCATCAGTGATGTCATTTTTTATTTATTGGCCTTAAAAAAATACAGGAAAAAAAAAATGCTGCAGAACAAAACATTATAAGATTACAAAAAAATCTGGCAACATTTAAATATTTGAATGAATTGAATTATAGGGTATGACATGTACAGACTGCTTATGCTTTAATGTTTGTTTGTTTTTTCAGTTTCATTATATTGAAAAGAGAAGACTCCACGGAAGACAGTGAGTCATACAGGTTTGGAACAACAATTTTAGATGAACTATTAGGGAAGTGAGGTTCATACCTGTGGCGGACAAACACTCCAGAGTCTGTTCTTGGGATCCTGGACCACACGATCCATTTCGAGGAACGCAGAGCCCCTGTGATGTCACTCGCCACTGGAAGCAGAAGGGGTCATCGCAGATCATCGCTTCGTTGACGTGAGGGCAACTGTCGGACTCCACCCGGGACTCGGTAATTACAGAACGAGTTCTCATTCTGAAACCTGAAAAAATAAAAAACACATCAGCGATGACTCAAACAGAAACATGCTCATTGCCAACGTTTTAGCAGATACTGTTCCCACATTCTGGCAAACTAAGGAGTGCAACAGCCAAACATCTTGTCCAAATATATATGCGCATTAAAGAAGAGGAGAGAATAAAAAAAAAAAATGGAACACAAAGAAAATGCTTTAAAGCGAGTGTACAAAATAGAGGAATACAGCTTTCTGTCACTCAATGACCAAAGCTTAGGGTCAGAAATACGCCCACTTCTGAGATTCATACACTTTTCACATTACCGAGAGGAGAAACCAAGGACAGGGGGTGTGAATCTAATGTGTGCGATCTGGTTTTATGGGATGTTTTTGTCTCTCACCTCTTCTCCCCTGGGGTTCGAAACAGTTGTCATGGAGACAGGGTCCCCAGGGTGACCAAGGCATGAGGGGACAATGTTTCTGACAGGGAATGAAGCAAGACTCAGCCAATGGTGGTAAAGGCCCAGTGCACAAGTTTCCTGCCGACAGGCCGATTGACTAATAATGAAAAGAACAAACAAACAGTGAGACAGTTTCAGATTTACTATAAACGTCCATTAATGATGTAGGGTACAATGGGGCTAAAGGCCCACCGGGGTAAAGGCATCTTTGATTTTATTTTCCTCTAGACCTCTTTCCAAAACATCGGCTTTTCAAGGTGCACGTGGAAATTTAGCCCATCCTTGATGCGATCGTGGGCAGAAGCGCAAAGTTGACTTTGAGAATAGCTAAAATGATTGCATATATTTTGAGACAAAGGTATTCTTAATGATTATTCGTTTTGTTCAAGGTAATTTAAGTAACGTTTTTTTCAATAATAAATATGTAAAAGTATGGTATTTGGGGTAAAGGCGCCCCTGCTGTTGGGGCAAAAGGCACAATAATTAACATGATAATAAATAGCTGGCTGACTTTTCCATTTGTTGACATGAGATGGTTAGATTCAGATGGTAAATATCATATATTAAGTTGGGTATCCACCTTAGAGATAATCCCCATATTTATAATGAAACCAACATATTTAAAAATATAATATTAATCATATCATATAATAAAATATAATATAATTTATTGTTACTGTAAAAAAAATATTATGGGATCTCCCTCAATGCTTTTAGAATATTTACTTTTTAAAATAATTTTGTTTCTGTATTTTTTAAATAAATTTTTATATGAACATTTTAATGACTGTATCGTAATTAAACAAAAATGAATTCTTTTTTTAATCAAAATAAACAGAAAGTGATTGTTTTGAACAACTATTACTGTAGACATTATTAAAGACATATTATTTTAAATAATATAAGCTAAAGTATTTGTATTAATAATGTGTGCCTTTTACCCCGTGTATGGTCTCCACCTCATAAATGTACAAGATTTTTAAACAAAATAAACCACTTTTATGATCTATTTTCACACAAAATCTGTTGCTCCATCAATGTTCAATACAAACATGTATATATTTCTGCAACCATACACTATGGGAGTTGTGAAAAGCCCCGTTGTACTCAATACTCTGTGTATTTAAAAAAATTTTTTTGCAGATCTTACAGAAGCTTGCACAAAAATAAATGTAATTCAAATCCGTCCTTCTCACTGTGTGGCAACAGATTACCATTTAAATAAAAAAATAGAAACACAGAGGAAACTAAATCTCCCCCTTAGTGTTCTGCCCTGAGTCTCAACGGCTTTCATTTTATTTAATCCTTTATATGCTATCTAGAAATGCATTGTAATTTAAATAATACTGTGATTCTATCATGGTACTAAAAACTAAATGATGTCTGAAACAATAATTCATAAATCATAATTCTATGCTAGTAATCCATAGTTGACTTTTTCTAAAACAGTGTTCTTACTATGGGATGGCACTGTGCTGTCATGGATCCTGACACAATATGCCTCTCGGGTCCGGATCCCACCTCCGCACAGGACACTGGTATTGCTATGGCGATGGTCCTGCTGACTCAAAAGAGGGGTCACCTGGCATGGATTCCAATTGGTCACCCTCCACTCATACCTGTATTTCCAGCCAATTTAAATACATACAAGACAATTCAAGTCAAATTAAAGAGTCATATCTGTTTAGTCTTCTGCAATGAAACGGAAGTAACAAACCGATGGGAAATAGATAGGGTGAATTATAATTTCTTGCAGACTTTAAGAACTAAAGTATTTAAAGAAAATCAAAACATTTGAAAAGATTTGGATGCACAATTCTGGCAATGCCGTCTCTTCACCTTGGGCACAGTGGCAGTGTGTCTTCCAGAATGTTACAGTTTGCTTTTTCTTCTAGGGCTGGGCATGGCTCTCCTCCACCAATGGCTGCTCTCTTCAGGCTGCGGCTCATGCTTCTGAAACCAGGTGATTGGTCAGACGTCCGACACGTCTTTGAACATGGACTCCACCCTGACCAATCAGACACTTTACAGTCTCTGGGCATCACACATGAACGAAAGTTTACCGGGCTGTTGTCATGGTCGCAGAGGCTGGAGGTGGGGAAAGAAATTTCATTGTGTCATATTATATAAATATATATATTTGGCAGCAGGTATATTAGGCTGATGTCACTTTAAGACCTGGATCCATTACACTGTTACACATGTGTTTTCTTTCTCAACTGTTTACATTGACTCAAAACATAACTGACTGTGTTTACGTGAATACTCGCCAAGACTGGCATTTTGACATTCTTTTTTATGTATTTGATTGTTTAAGTATAATAAGCAGTGAAAAATAACCCAATTTAGTACTGAGAGGACTTTATGTGTGGGGACTTTGGGTGTGATCACAAAATCTGCGGGAATGAGTAAAATTATGCGCAATACCGGCAAACCCACGGCAAAATGTAATCCCTGTAACACCACCACTATTCATCAGGAGCAACTAGTGAGTGAGTGGAGGCGGGATTGTGTGTCAACTTGTGTGTCGGAGAGATGAGAGAACGAGAAAACACAGCCATCTATTCTGTGGAAAATTTGTATTGGAAGCTTTTCAGATATTTCAGTTTCGAAAAATCGATATTTGACAACACTACACCGCACTCAGTTTATTATTTCAGATGCCTTTTTATAAAACTTGAAAATAAGTTAAAAATGTTTATACTATGTAAAATTTAATTAAATTAAATTGGCGGGTTGGCAGGTGTTAATGTCAAGCCCTGTATATATATATATATATATATATATATATGATAGTAAAAAAATGAATTGTAAAAATATTACAATTACAAAAAAACACTGTTCAGGTAGTTTCAAAGGGTTTCGTGTTTATTAATTGCCTTATTTAAAAGATGAATATTTCATCTGCCTGTTCTGAAGCTGTTGGCATGCATTTAGCCTCTGGCTACCATTGCAAAAAAAAGGTAGCAACATAAACAGAACATTTTTCAAGCTGTCTCTCGAACTCTCCAAGGCTTTAACGTTGCTGATGATTCTTGCTGAATATATTGGCATACAAAACAAGCTAAAGCAAACTATGAAATCCTGCGAGAGAGAGAGAGAGAGAGAGAGAGAGAGAGAGAGAGAGGAGAGAGAGAGAGAGAGAGAGAGAGAGAGAGAGAGAGAGAGAGAGGGTGGTCCGTGGGTGTTCAATTTATTCCGAAGTTTAGTCTGGCTCAATACCAATGCAAAAAAGTTTGCAAACCGCAAGGGAAATCTTGTAATCTGCAGACATAAAATGATGTTAATTTATTATGCATTGCCTAAGCGAGTGGTTCAAATAAAGACTGGCATTAGCATCTTATTGTTGGTAACAATATTGATGCTTGCTGCATAGCATAGACAACAAAACATTGCTTGCAAAGTGTTGTTTGCAAAGCGTGCTTGTTCGACCGTAGAATTGGCATTGAATAAATATTATAAGCCCTGCCTTTGAAACCGGGGATATGTTTTATTGGCATAATGAGTTTGAACACTGTTAAAATTTCACTTGGTAATGAGAATTAAAACACATAAATCATCAAACTCAGGTGGGATATTTAGATTCAGATTTATATATGCACATTTTTAAACCTTCATATGCTCATCTTAAGTGTTGGATGTGTTAAAACAAAACTTTTCCCACATAAAATATTTCGCATTGGTTCAGTCAATCACCTTTTCTTTTATTCCCCTAGAGCTGTAGATATTTCGTCAATGGATCAAGATTCAGAACTTTAACATATTTGCAGAAAATAAAAAAGCATAAGTTACTTGTGTCAATAGATTTCCTCTGATCTATATGTTTGATAATGTGGATATTTTCAGAACCGTTTCTTAATTTTTCATATTCACTGCAGTCCTGCTCTCTCTCTCTCTCTCTCTCTCTCTCTCTCTCTCTCATTATTGTAGTTTTCTAGGAGCAACAAGTACTATTTCCATAAAAATATGATGAAAAATGTATAAAAAACCATCAGGCTTGGGATCTTCCCTTATTTGAAAACAGAAAAGGTGATAAGGCTTCTCACTTTTCTGTATCGCCCACAACAGAAGGTCAAATTTAGATTCTGTTATTTGACAGTGTAACCAGAAATGCATTTAGAAAATAAAAGCCTGTTCTCTGATGTAAACAGTATCATACGGTACAATGGTAATCCATCTGCACTAGGAGGATAGCAGAGCTTAATACAGCAGATCTAATATCCTCACTGTGGAGAGTGATAATAAAAAAAGAAAGGTAAATTCATTGCATAACATTGTTGCATAACTGTGTGCTAATAGGGCCTGTATCATTTATTTATGTAATGAAGTAATGAATCAATCTGACCGCAGTCTGACTACATTCTAATTCTGACTACATCTACAATAACTCTTTACAAACTTGTATAATACAACACTCTCTTTATTCTGGACAAGCACTTTTGTAAAAAGCGAAACTTTATAATTGGCCAATTTCCTACGTAGTTGTGCTAGTTCCACTTCACGGTCTATTTTTTCTTACATAAAAATAAACTGAAATCAATATTTTAGGGCCATGTTTCAGTAAGTAGCTGTGGGTTCTGGATTACACTGTCTGGGTTGAGTTTCACAAAACAAAACATCAAAATAAAACGAAATAAATAAAATATAAATAAATAAATAAAATAAAATGGTTGGTGCAATAAACGGATGGGTGCACTGACTGATCAAACTGTGGATTGATGGATGTGAGAATGGATGGACAGACTGATTGATTGGTAAAGGGGTGGGTGAATACATGAATAGGTGAAGAGACTGATGGGTTTATAAATGTATTAACTCATTAACTCATTATTTCATTGAAAGGACGCCCACCTTAGCATGGCATTCTTCCCATCACTCCTTGTACAGCGCAGTTGCCGAGTCTGATAGCCAATGGTGATTTCCCAGGATACTTTGTGGCCACTTTCATCATAATGATTTTGGTGGGCAATGCTCTCGGTGTGGCGTTTGATCGTGTATGCAGCCTTGACTGTTTTTTTTCTCATCATGCCCAAAATTGAAGTCCACCGTTGTCTTTCCAATAGGTGCCATCCCTTTAAGTCTGCAAGGGCTCCAGGGCCCCACCCACAAACTGTAACTGTATTCCTGTTGGTCAGAGGGACAGAGGGCAGGGTGTGCGTTGTCATGGTTACAGGGACGTGTCTGGGTGAGGATGGGACAGTCTGCTCCTCCATACAGGGGTGTTGCCAGCACATGCCTGGTGCGCTGTTGGAGGGCCGACCCGCAGGTGCGACTGCAGGTGGACCAGTGTGTGAAGGCGGAGACGACGCAGTCGATCGGGCAGGGTAACAAACACGCCTGCTCTCTTTCTGGAGGTGAAGAAAACGCTTCACACACATGCAGGCTCACCCTGGTGCTGTTAGTACGCTTCACACACACCACATCTCGCTTTTGTACTCCACGCTGAGCCGTCACACATCGATTGGCTGGGAGGAGAGGACTTGGGGTTGCAGGGACCCCAAGGAGACAAGAGCCACTCAAACAGATCCTTTTTGCCATTCGCACATCTTCACACACACTCGCTGGTGCGGTGGGCGGTCAGATGGAAAGCAATTGGACTGATGAGTGCTCCAGCCTTCAGAATGGACACACCACACCGAGCGACTCTGGAGCCCGACGGAGCCGCAATCATTGGCCACACATACACCCCATACACCTACAGGAAATAAGAGAGAGACACACACAGGATATGAAGTGATTTATATTACTATTGTAACCAGTGTCTATTAAAGCCCAAAAACAGGCACAGCGATGAGCCTTGATTCATCTCACTTTAGACATGTGGATTCAGAGAGATAATCATCTTTCATTATTTTAGAATAGCACTGTCAGATGATTACAGAATATATATATATATATATATATATATATATATATATATATATATATATATATATATATATATATATATATGTATATGCTAAAACAATTTAACCATTAAAATATGTACAAATATAATATAATATAATATAATAACCATTCAAAAGTTTGGGGTTAGTAAGAAATTAATACTTTTATTCAGTATGGATGCATGACAGTAAAAACATTTTATAATGCTACAAAAGATTTCTATTTCAAATAAATATTATTTTAAATTCTATTTAAAACAAATGAATTTTCTTTATTTAATTTTTCACAAAATGTGAGTTTTATCAAATAAATTAAGCCTTAATCTGGCCCCATTATAATATAATATAATATAATATAATATAATATCAGTAATTCTATAAGCGGTTTGTAATATTGTCAATTTAAAGCAAAAGTATAAGTTGAACACACATTATAACTAGTGATACAGTTGCTTCTGACCTCACATGTTAATATCCTGGATTTATCATTAACTTGAACTTCATTCATTTTAAACCGGCAACTTTAGTGATAATTGTTTAAACTCAAATGCAGCAAAAGTTGCCATATGTTAAAAAATCGCTTCCATTATCCCCTATTAGAAAATAAGGGGACAGAAAGAATAGAGAAGCGATGGGAACAGAGCGAGGAAAGGCAAAAAAGTCAGAGGGGGACAGATGCTTTCAGCAGAAAGTCTGACATCATTGCTATCGTTCCTCAGGGGATGTCAAAGGCCATGTTCCCCTTCATCAAGCCAGCGGTGAGGTCACCAAAAGAGACCTAGCATCCTCCAAATGCCACCTAATGCACAACGAAGCAGACAGAAAGCATGTGAAAGAGAAAGGCGAGCCATATGGGATGACATCATTACTGTATGAGCACTGAAGTCAGAGCCGAACACACATTTGATCATTAGACTGTAGTAGGTCTTCACAGCTTGCTAATTACTGCTCGCGCGCTCATCCGCCTTAGTCAAATATCAATTTACTCAGAGGCAGTTCAGGTAAGACTTTAACCGCAGAGGCCTGTCCTACAGAGATCTCCCGGCTAATCAGGATTCTGATGGATGGCATGCTGATTTAAGACTCTAGATGTGGGAATAATCACTTTGAACTGAAGCAATGTGAGAAAAACCGAAAGAGATTTTTGTTGTTGTGCTTTTCTCTGTTTGAACTGACATTTCTGGGGAGGAAAGTGGAAAAACAAGGATATCGTGAAGCTGAAGTGTGGCTCATTTACGCTTTTCTGCTAGTGGAATTTAGTGGAAACCATGTTGCCAGAAATGCAGATCTATATCCATTGATTTTTTTTTCATATCCTTATGAAAATTATATATCGATTTGGCTGCAGTCACTTACACTAGCATTCATACGTTTTTGAAGTTGGTAGGATATTTTAATATATTTGAAAGAAGTCTCTTATCCTCACCAAGGCATTTATTTGCATTCATTACTTGAAATATATTCAAATAGAAAACAGTTATTTTATATTGCAATGATATTTCACAATATTCAAGTTTTTACTGTATTTTTGATCAAATTAAATCCTTCAGAAATCATTCTAATATGCTGATTTGGTCTCATCAGGATTCTTTAATGAATAGAAAGTTCAAAAGAACAGCATTTCTGTCATGACAACTCTCAGAGTGTTTGGCATGGTAATGGGTATGACAATGTTGATATATTGGTTTTTATCAGAAAAGATCTGCTACACTGACCGCTGCTGTTTCTGCAGAACAACTATTTGAAAGTTGAGCACACAAGTCCATTGGCTGCTGATACAGCAGGAACCAATCAGCTGTGCCCTATAGAGACTGATGTCATTGCAAGCAGATTGAGTTAAGAACCTATCAGCATGTGCCATCTAGAGTTTCATGACAGAACTTTGTATTTATTTGGAATAGAAATCGTTTCTGTCTTTTTTCAATTTGCAAGATTTAGAATGGCTGAATAACAGTATTCATTTATTATTTATTTTTAATTGTGAGTTTACTGTACATGTACATTAAGACCTTATGTTTTATGCTAACATATTAACAGCTATTGTTTTAACCTGTGGAGAACATAATTCCTCATTAAATTATATTTATTTATTTTATGAGGTTTTATTAAGTATGACAATAATAAATAAATAAATATTATTAAAATCCCAAAGTAATTACAGTGGCCCCATATAGTATTTGCACACTTAAGCCACAATAAAGAAATACAAATCTATGAAATGCATTGCATTATAGATAGAAACAAATGGAATACTTCTAAATATAATAAATCAATTAATTATAACAGACATATTTTTGTGAAATGCTGCGCTCGCAAAGCGTGCTTACCACTTAGTTTGATATTTACTGTAATGCATGAAGCCTCCAAATACTTGGGTACATACATGTACATTTTGTTGGAAGACCCACGCACGCACGCACGCACGCACGCACGCACGCACGCACGCACGCACGCACACAAAATGTTTTTTATATTGTAGGCTACAATCTGTATATTCTATCCCCTACAAAAACCTACCCATCACAGAAAACTTTTGCCATTTTTTTAATTAAAATACATTGTTTTTTCTAGTATGTTTTGAAGCCATTTGGTTTACGAGGACACAGGAAGTGTCCTCATAAACAATGTTTACGTTTTAATACCCATGTAATTACCGGTAGGCTATACACATTTGCGTCCTCATAAACCATATAGAACACACACACACAGACTCAGACAATCACTCTCACAGCCGTGACAAGCTCCTTCCAACTTTCAAACTGACTTGTATGTCTCACAGTGAGTTGATCCTCTCTCCCTCCGTCTCTCATGTGGCCATCACTGAAACGCAGCAGGCAGGCGAAGAGAAACAGAACTGAGATACAAGCAGGACCCTGTCCCATGGTGTCACAGCAGCTTAAAGCTGTGAGATAGGATGAGGTCACTCCGAGGGCATCGGAAGCAAAGTCACTGTCGGTTAGATCGTGAGTGGTTTTACTCAATTTTGGCAGCACAAAGGCAGATTGAACTAGGATATCTTATCTAGTAGAATCCACATTATCAATTTCTATTTACTTGCAAAATGCAAATTTTGAGTGAAAATTGAAATTGGTTTTCATTCCCACAGGTTTATCCTCAGGCAAAACCCATCGGCCTCCACAGCAGAAAATATTTCATTAGCAACAATCAGAGGCTTTGGTTCAAGCACACCTGAGA
>JARPMJ010006940.1:0-47770 GCA_033366665.1 Phoxinus dragarum
TTTCATTTCAGCAAGGAATTTAGTGCTCTGACATTTCTAAAATATGTAATGATGCTATATTGTTTAGATCAGTTAAGCATAGAAGTAGCCAAATTGTTACTGATGATTCTGGGAAAGAAAAACCGACAATGCATGGCAGTACATTCAGACGTTAGCTAATCGGTAACCACAGCAGACATTCTTCAGATATGAGTTTATGTGTTTATGTAGGTGGGTGAGTGGGTTGAAGGTTTCGAATGAATAAGCGGGCCAGATAGCTTCTTTCCAGTGATGGTTTTGTATAGCGGGTCAGACTGGAAGAGCTGGAAAATGCTAGCTTTGTGAAATTTAAACTAAAGAACCTCAATACACACAACCGAGAAAAAATGCTTGTGTGCTGAACAAGGTCTCTAATGGGATAGCAGTGTTTTATAAAGCAGGTGCTTAGAACAATATTCTCTCGTTTGTTCATTTTATTCAGTAACATTTGCAACATCTGCAGAAAAAAAAACGTATTCTTGCATAATGCAGTGTAACACTCTGGTTAATTTAAAGCAGTCACTGTTTTCAGTGTTTTTTCCTTTAAGAGTTCTGCTTTATTTCAAAGATACTGTCTTAAAAGTGCTAACTCTTATTGGTAACATTTAAACATATGTATGTTGCATGCTGTGTTTGTATTGCAGTGCTGACAAGAATACAGTAAATAAGCTATAATTCACCCATACACTGTATTTCCCTGCAAATGATTAATTATGTGTGAGGAATGATCCGGAAAATACAGATTTATAGCCCAACTGCAGAGTCCATTTGACTGATATGATGAGGATATATTATAATTAGTATACAGCTCATATTTTCAGTCTGGTGAAATGTACTGGAATTGAGAGGTACCGTGAAAACTGCATGGGCCAGCCTGGATTGGTTCTTATCATTGGTGTATCTGTCATGTTCAATCAAGAAACTGATTATTCTGATTGATGGTGTTTGATTATGATCATGAGAATTTGGCAAATTCACCAAACATACACCTTAGCAGACAGTTTAGAACTGGCATGTGCGGTGAGCAGCAAATTGCATTCAGCTCTTATATGGCCGTGTAAGCATTGTTACCTGATTTTGATATAGTTTGATCTAGTGATCCAGTCCCACAACCCCACCGACCCCCCACCCCCCACCCCCCTTTTGTACGTCAATTACATTAATTGCCCACTGTAGTTTTGCTTTTTTATATGAATAAAAACCATTTAGTTCAGTTGGACAATGGAAGCTACAATTATAAACTGAAACAGTCTGCTCTGCTCTATACAGAACTAGCACAGCCGCAGCAAGAGCCAGATTTCTCTTGTCACGTGATGAGAGAAAAGGAGAGATGACTAACCTCATGATGGTTGAGAATTTGGTGCACAACCGATCCTGACAAACAAATCTTGTACCACCACCAAAGCGAGCTCAGATTCAAACGGGATTTCAGCATCCCGTATATTGATAATGGTTTCCTGATGCCCGCAAATTATACACAAAAATGTGACCATGGATTAAGTATTAATTCCCACAACATATTAATTTAGTTATTCGTTTTTGATCCCTTGTTTACTTAATAACTTGGTCCTTCATGGCCACGATAGTTAAAACGAGGGAACAGCACTGCTTATGCACGTTGTAGTCTTTGACAAAAAAATATGATTTCCTCAGCTTTTTATCAAAATATGTTGCCTTTTTTTTAATGAAACGTTTTAATGAAACATTCAAGTTTTGCTAAACGCTGACTGCGTGAGCGTGTGTTTGTGTTTGCGAGGATCCAAGTGTTTTGCGTGAGTGCCTTCGTTTGATCTCCACCTCGCTCATTGATTAAAACCATGTGAGTGCCGCGCTCATGGCAGCTCCCCATTAGGATTCCACGTTTCCCTGCCCTGAGATTTCCAAGCACACTCAACTTAACATCAACAAAGCCGAGTGTCTTGTAAAGCTCGCACATGTTTTGGCTCAAAATTCACACTGCTGCTTTGCACAAACTGTGAAATGGTCAAGGCCTCATCTGCTAACCAGTTTTTCACAGTAGCACGTGCCTGCTGGTGCCGACCCGTGGTTGACTCGGTGGGTGGTTGACTCGGGGGAAAGAGTTGGTGGGAGCTCTTGCAACATCTGTGACATCGATCAGCCTGGCATAACGTCCGGCATAGGAAGGAAGAGTCATCATCAAAAGCTACATCTGTGACAGGCGGCCCTCACGGACTCAGCCTAAAAGGATTTATGGGATGAGGTGAGAGAATACTGAAGCAGTTCTTATGGATGGGTGGCCTAGTTGAACAGGTTATACTTTTTCTTGCGAAAACGCATATAGAAGAAATATGCGACCCACACAAGAGCACTGAACGCTGTGTGAGTTATGTATGGTAAGACAAGCATATGAATAATTTACGTTTCAACACCCACCCTTTTTAACTCTCACATCTTTATCTTTTAACCCTTTTTCTCTCTCTTCTCCTTTCTAACATTGTGGCTGAAGTGATGGGCTTCCTTGTTCTTTCACCTGCAATTTGGATTTGATTATGGCAATTCTTGTTGTCTTTTACTTCACTTTTTCCCCCCTCTGGTTCCTTTATTGACAACATCGATTGACGCGGGACACATGTAATTTACTTGAGCCTGACGCTGGTCTCTCCTCCATGAGTAATTCAACAGTAGGCTGTAAACATTGTTAAAGAGGACAAACTTGAGTCATAAGTCATTGATGCCTGCTTTTCTCTTATGTCTTTGTGTTGCAGCTCTGCTTTTTCTATCCCAAGATACTCTTCTTGAGATCTATATGCTACTGTACTTCTAAAGGTTTATCAGATATACACATTAAAAGTGTAGTCTTTCTCTTCCAAATGTTGATGACATCCTGCACTAACATATTTTTGTCCAATCAGACGCTCTCTAGAATGAGAAAGTCATGTCGGAAATATCATACCGTATACTTACCATTCAAAAGTTTGTGGTTGGTAAGAATAGTTTTGTTTTTTTTATAAGTCTGTTATTCTCTATATATATTTAAATATATTTAAAAAAATAATATTATGAAATGTTATTACAATTTTAAAGAAGTGTTTTCTATTTAAATATATTTTAAAATGTATTTTATTCCTTTGATGGCAAAGCTGAATATTCAGATCTGATTCTCAGAACTACGGCACAAACTAACATGGTGGCGCCCCTCAAGCATTATACTGTAGATCAACAAACATGATCATTATAAAGGTTTTTAAATAACAAAACACATTTACTTACATGTTTTTGATAATCAGAATATCAAGTATTTGATGACATAGCCAATAAGTTTGTGAGTATTTTAAATAAAAAACGAAAAATTAAATAAAAGCGATACATCTGCCATACAGAGGTATTGTGGCTATAAGGTGAGTCACGTGATAAGCATGCCGCGTCGCTATGGAAGCAATAAGGTGAAACGTTACGTATCGTGATACGTTGAAGCTAAAAAATGGTAAACTTGCGTGTAAAAGGGTTAAAATCACTTAAATGTTAAAACTGATAATACTTAAAAACACATGAAAATTATAAACTTTATTGAAGCAATATTGGCCCAATCTTTCAAATAGGTGATTATACAGTAGTTTTAGGGCGGTCTCGAACCGCCGCTGTTCTGCACATTTTTTGCTTGTCATTATGTTGCAATAGTGTTAAACACTTCCTACTTTTGTCAAAAGAAAA
This sequence comes from Phoxinus dragarum, assembly GCA_033366665.1. Lineage (NCBI taxonomy): Eukaryota > Metazoa > Chordata > Actinopteri > Cypriniformes > Leuciscidae > Phoxinus > Phoxinus dragarum. The sequence continues at coordinate 3,691 of JARPMJ010006940.1, forward strand.
AGGGAAAAATATGAAATTGATCAGTGAGTATATTTTATTCTGAACTACCCTTCCAAAACATACAGATTCATTAGTAAATACTTGAACACAGGGCAAAAAAAAGCTCTTAAGTGATTTATAGGCACTTGGAGTAAAGTGGGACAAAACAGGGAGTGCAAGCCATGCGACTGGCTGCTTCAGCTCACCTACTTCCTTTATCATCTCAATAGAAGTGTTCTTGCTGGTGTATGTGCAGAAATATCTCTAGTCTTGGCTTTCTGCAGTGGAATCATAATCATTAATCATCTCAATCATTATCATGACAGCCATTTCCACTCAAACAGACCTTTAGGCATTCCTCTGCAAGATTCACATTCACTTTACCTGGAGTAGTATATGTGAAAAATAAATCAAATCATCTTTACCAAACTCTCTTAGTGACCTGATGTATATGACTCTTATTTGTCACTCTGACAGTATTGGTACAGTATTTTGCAATTTGCAGCATTTCCTGAGCACTTGCCTTGCGTTTGTACCTGTGCTTTGTTTTAGGTGACTATTTAATGTCAATATGAAAGTAAAAGGAACTTAAATATCCTTATAATTGCTTTATAATTTAATGTCCAATACTCAAAATGTAGCAGGATGGCTGATGGCCAATATAATTTAGATATATTATGTAATTCAATTTAATGTTCGTGCTGTAGCCTAGAAATCAAATCAGCATATTTGAATGGTTTCTGAAGGACCATGTGACACTGAAGACTGGAGTAATGATGCTGAAAATACAGCTTTGCCATCACAGGTATAAATTACATGTTCAGATAATCTAGAAAACTGTAATTTTAAATTGTGATAATATTTCACAATATTACTGAACTTTAATGTACAGTAGTTTGATAAATTAAATGCAGCCTTGGTGAGCACAAGATAAATTCAAAAGCAAACAGACTGCAAACTGTAGAACAGTAGTGTACGGTATATATACAACTTATGTATTTATATTTTACTTTATTCTGAAATATTTACTCAGTTATTGTGTAATTAATACAAATTTAAAGAGTTAATTTGCAAAGACAGATAACTCAGTTTCTATTAATTCTCATACTTCGTTTTTAAAAAATAAAGTTTTGTATTGTGCATTCCAAGTAATATCAATCAAACTGCAGTTGGGATGTTTTGATCAAGTAACTAAAAAAATACAGGTAACTTACCAAATTAAAGGTCATTGAAAGTATGTTTTACTTGTCGTTTACTTGTTGTTTTAGCATTGTCGGTTTCTGCTGTAAAACGTGAATTTGCGATCCCTTGAATGGTGAACAATACCGGCTTTTGTGACAAAACGTGTTTAGGGTTTACAACATGCTTTTTTGGAGAATAACGCACGGCAGTCAGTTTTTTAAACGTGGCGTTTATCGTTTTTTTGCAAGTTACCTCTTCAATTATTGGCCATTGTTGATAATTAAAAAAAATGGCCTAAATGATTTAAATCTGATTAATTATCCTCACTGATATAGTACACTATTTTAAATATATGTGTTTTTTTGCATTTTATTTAATTTGTGTGCATTTTACAGTTATGATTATGTTATGAACGGAATATTTGATCAAAACTGGTCACTGGAGTAAAACACTTAATTGTTTTCCCCCATACAATTAATTCAATTTAGAAGAAACTACAAGGTAAGTGTTTAGGTTTTTATGAGTGTTTCTTTTGTTTTGCTCGGTTTTGACAATGTGGACGCTGTCATAGCATAACATAGTTGGAATATAGAGCCTGACAGATATATTTCAACAGAAATTCAGTAAAAAGACCAGGACTGACAGTCTGCAGTCTTAACAGTTTAGAAAGTTCTGACAAGGACGACCTACTTGACTAAAATATTTCATTCCAGGTTGTACTTCACCTTGTGCATGTGGGTGGAACAATGTAGGCTTTTTGGTTGAGGCATTGCAATTCTTCAACATGAATACAGATGTCTGTCTTGTCAGACGTAGGAGTGTATCCAGAACGACATAAGTTGTGTTTCATGGGAAATGTAAAACATTTCAATAAAGTTTCGAAATATGTTTTGTTTCTGCCCTTTGAGAAGTGTTCCCTTTTCCAAGCTAGTGGTCTCGTTTTTTTGTTTTTTTACTCCCCACTTTCATCTGAAGTTGACTTTCCAATTGCTTAGAAACTGTTTTCATTATCTACACATCAGCAGAGCAGGTCCCTCTCTCATCATTTTGAAGACTTGCACACTACACTACAGATTGAAATTACTTTCTTTCTTAAATATTGCAAAGTTTGGAAATGCAGACAGAATTGTCCTACAGACAGGAACTTTTGACAGCTCATTTTTGGACAGGCACCTCACACAAAGTAAAATAATCTGTCTAAAAAAAAACCTTTTTCCAGACAGTCTGCACTTACAATCGTTTGCCGTTTTCAGAAGAGTCCCCTGCATATGGACTGGCCCTTTTTTGGGGTTTATGGATTCACTTACCAGAAAGTACCCTCAAGGGACCTGTGGGATGTCGTATCTTCAGATGTGGATTCTCATAGTGGAATGGCTGTTTGTATTTGAACTCTATTGGTGGTGGATGAAACCACCCACCTCTCATAAACTGAGGCCTCTCAAGGTCATAATGTGGGAGTAAACGACATCTTTGCAGGTTCATAACGTAGTGCTCTTTTATCTCTATTCATCAAGCCATCACAGACTCAAATCATGTTTCATGTTCTTGTTTTGAGTTCAGTCGCTTGCTGTTCTTGTTGATGCATACAAATGCTAGACGGGAGACCCCTTTGAAAGGACGGGCCCTTAGTCTTAAAATAGTTTCACACTGGCTTCTCTCGCTGGTATCAGCCCTCCTGAGTCTTTCAGGGCTAAATGTCTTGCCTTTTTCATCTGCTCTACCTGCTAGGCCTCTCACTTCGGTAAATTGCATCTTGCTCTTTTTTCCTTCTCTTGTTTTTTTTTTTTTTGTTTAGTCTCCACTCTCTGAGCTCTTTATCTCCCGGTGTCGGCTTGTTACAACGGCAGTTGCCTCTAGCGCAAATGTCTTGCAGTGTGTGTGTGTTTATCCTTTGTCTTTTTTTTGGGGGGGGGGGGCACCAGGAGCAAATTCCCCCCAGCCATTATATCCAATTAGCAAGAGAATTTGTTTTCTTCTTCGCCGCCCCTACCGCTCAACGCAGAGCGGGAGAGGGGAATTCTGGCTGCATGCTTCTTTGATGAGAACAAATCAAGCTCTAGTCACTCAATGATGATTTAAGTGCTGTTAGAGTGCACACGTGGTTGTTTTTTCTTTTATGTTTAGTATTCAGGAAAACTAAAATAATTTAACTGGACAATTTATAGTAGTCACCTCAGAACAACATTTCCCAGTATCCATTCTGGTCCCCACCTGCACTCAATCAGCCATTATCACACCTACAACTGATAATCACTCATCATCCACACACCACATAATTCACATAAGACACTCTTCAGTTCACCTTTGTCTGGTCTCGTTGTTCCTACCAAGAACCAGCAACCTGGCCACCTACCTTTGAGAAACTTACCTGTGCGATTGTCTTCCATCTTCCGTCTTCCATCATCCATCATCCATCTTCCGTCTTCCCTTTCAATCCGGGGTGCTATCATCTTCACCTACAACAGATAAGATCTGTCATTCACCATCAGCATTTCATCATTGATCCACCAAATTAAGTTCTCACCTGACCCTGTCACTATACTTTCCTGCAATAAACCACTGTTTGGATATTTGCCTTTTTCTTTTCTGTGACAATATAACATGCTGACACTTAATTGTATTATTTGTGTGCCTGCTGAGATTTGTGTGATGTTTGTTTCAAGGTTACCTGCTGTTTGGAGTCATCATCTGGTGACGTTCCTTTTATATATTGCTGTTTGTTATATAATTATTGTATCCATAGTCAAAAATGAGTGAACACATTGTTATAATAAATACAATTGTGTTCAAGTGTCTGCATGCAGTATGGTCATTATTGCAAAATAAACCTTGACCTGATGGACCAAAAAGGTATTTAGTATTACAGAAGCTGTTTATTTTGCTGTATATTTTCAGACTTCTCTGTTAATACAGCAGAACAGATTTGTTTAATGTTTTTTTTTTATGTTTACTGCATATGTTAAATAATGATTTGTTTAATTTAAATGAACAGGGCTTAATTCATTTATACGTGTTTTTTTAACCTTGACAAACAATACATCCTTAAAAAAGTATTGATTATTTGTTGAGCTACTATACATATCTTATAGTGACCAAAAATTCTTAAAGGTGTGGTTAATTATGATTTCACTTTTCGAACATTAGTTAGTGTGTAATGTTGCTGTTTGAGCATAAACAACATCTGCAAAGTTATGACGATAAAAGTTCAAAGCAAAGGGAGATATTTTATTTCACAGAAATTGATTTTTAACCCCTTAAGTGTCCCCCCCAAACTTTTTCACTAGGTGACAAACAGACTCCATTACTAACATACAAGGGTGCCTCCATTTCTATAAATGGCCTGTGTGATCTGAACCATATGTATCCATAATTTTCATTAAATTTATGAAGTAGACATCCTATTGAGAAGTAGTATGGGAGGTTTGGCAGATTTTATATGAATTCAACTTCTAATAAACATAAAAATAACAAGTATGTGCGTTATTATTGCCGCTGTATCATAAATGGTGAATCTATTATTTTTCTCTTTATATTTAAAACATTTTTAGACCATTTTTTTTCTAAAAAAACATGTATGGATGTTATCTTTTGAACTCTTGGCATGAAAACAAACTGAGGTTTCTACCAATCTTTCATGATTTTTCATGTTCATCACTATTTCAAAATAAAGGTCTGAACACACCACAGGAGTATGAAAATATTATTGTTGCAAATTGATAAATTACGGCTCCTGTATAATGTATTTTGAAAATCAGTCAACAAATATGAAAACGAAAGATTGTAAGCTTTCAAATGATATATAGTTTGTCTAGATTAGTTTAGGTTTTAAATATGTAATGGCTGTGGGCCCACCGGTGGGCCGGTGACACTTAACGAGCTTCCTCCCGGGTTAGTGACTTTACAAACCCTAAAATTTACATAAACCCTGCCCCGGGGAACACACAGCAAAGGGGGTGAGTCTATGAGAAAAGGAAGAGTTGTTGTAGTAGATCACATTTGGGAGTCTGCTCAAGCTATCGCGTTCGTCTTTTCACATTTATTGCAATACAGTACGCAACACAAATGCAATAGCATGTCACTCTGTCTGTAGGCGTCTTACAACAGTTCCCACACTAGCGATTTATAGATTATCATGAAATAATATGCTAATCAATGGCTTGAATATAGTTAACTCCACATCAGCTACATAAATTCATCAACTAACCATTCAGAAACGTCCTGTTGCATTCTACTTGTTGTCAATTCTTCTCTAGTCTCTCCATCATTGTCTGACTTTGGTTTGAAGACCCAGGCAGAACAGTTTCTGACATTTTAGTTTGTGTCTGCAAGCTGCTAACACACAAGCTCTTGAAGCTCCACTCTCTGTGCCTGGAGCAGCAGCTCATTTGCATTTAAAGTGACACACAAAACAACGCGTTTTTGCTCACCCTCAAAAAGGGACAATTTTAACATGCTATGAAAAATTATCTGTCAGGTAACACTTCACATAAACACTCTGGGTACATCAGAGACTTATATTAGATATTGTAAAAATCACCCCTTTAATTAATTTTAGATAAATTTTTTTTTTTTTTGTCAGGAGGTAAGCCCTTTTCAAACAATGTCTCTCGGGGCTTTAGGCCCAAAGGTGTGTTCATTTGGAGGAAAACGTATGGATTTTAAAAATATTTAAAGGATAGTTCACCCCACAATGTAAATTCTGTCATCACTTTAATGTCGTTCCAAACCTATATGACCTTCTTTCTTTCTGGGACATAAAAGAAGATATTTTAAAGAATGTCTCCAGTGACATTTTTTAATCTTCCATTTAACGAGAGTCATACAGGAAAATCATACAGGTTTGGAACACAATAAATTTAACATAAAGTTACCCTTTAAGTTCACATCTGCAACACATTACACAATGCTTTCTACTGCTGCAGTAAATGTTTACTTCCTGTTAAATGTGTTACTAATGTAAAATGTAATGTTTGTGACTTTCAAATTTCTTCAGAGATAAACTTTTAAAGCTGTTGAGCATGCGTTGCACTTTTACAACAAAAGCAAAAAGGCCAATCCCAAAACCCCAATTCAGCAATAAAATGTTCAATATTCAAATGCACATGCAAGATACAGAGTTGGTCACACTGACACACTCAGCTGAACAATGCGTCCTGCTTTAAATGACTCGCATGGTTCCACTTAAACTCTATATGATTTATGTGCTGTGCACAGTCATATTAGAGCTTTGTGTCTGTGGATGAAGAATGTCCTCTGGAAGACATTGCCCGCAACATGCAACTGTTTTCCATAGGTTAGTTTTGAAATGGGAATATTTTTCCTTTGGTGTCCTAGTTTCTCACGATCTAAAACTCTCTGAATTGAGAATTTTAGGCGGCAAATAGGTTATATTCAGCATGTGAATTTACACCGGCTTTTCTCTGTGCCAAGATAAGAATGTGGGTGTTTGCAATTTGCATATCATTTAAATTAATGCCTCCATGGTGTAATAAAGTGTGCATCATCCGAGGCAGGTGATTCTGTTCTGCTTTTGAGTCACGGGTAAGTCATCAGACAGCACTCCAACTGATTCCTTAGCATCCAAATAAGCTACTTTTTGGTGTTGAATGTTTCCTAAGCCTCTTTTCTACTCTAAAGCCTCTTTTCAAACTGAACCCTTGTGAAGAAGGGAGGTGCTTGGCTCAGTATTGATGCCTACATTTGTGAGTGTTACCCAGGTTTTGCTGGACCCAGATGTGGATGATAACTTATACATGAAAACCCACAGCCATGAAAGTGATGTTTCCTTTTGCTCTCATATTAATGGGATGAGTTTATGAAGCATATCGTAAGAAAAGGTCAAGCTCCCAAGTACAACATTCTCATAAATTCACTTAAAACTCTGAGTTTTAAGTGAGAAATTATCTAAGTGTTAACAAGCTGTTGTATCAGTTACAAGTCTTCATTTCTAGAAGCTTGGTATCTGCATTTTACAGTGTGTATATAGGCAATGTAACTCCTCTTAAATGACACTCAACTACGGCTTTTTAATTAAAATAAATTCTGTTGCATAATTTATAAAACGTTCATAATAATCAGAATGGGTTGAAAAACATAGAAGTCAGGTAATCATATATTGTTGAAATGTCTCAACTAGAAAAATACAAGCACACATTTGTTTCAATCACACTAGCTGCATTTCCTAATATTGTAATCGGACTAATAGCACAGTCGAAATAAAAAAGTTGCATGTAACCACATTAATCGGAATGAATTGTCCAAATCCGATTCAAATTTCATATGGATTGTAAGGAGTGGTTTAAACCTTTTATGATCCTATAGAGAGGACATGTGAACACTTGATCGTATTAAACTGGAAAGTACTGCACATGTGCAATGAGAAATGGCGTAATGACATATGAAGCGTGGAACGAGCTGTTGTTGTTGGTGAATAAAGTGTCATAAATGACTGTCGTACCATTCTAAAATTATCCTTCCACTCATTGTCTGTGAAAAAGAGCAGAACAACAGTCCATGCTTCGGACTCTCATCCACATACGTTCTTACTGCTTGATAAATACTGTATAAGCATCACGCACGGCACAACGGTTCATGTGCTTGACGTTTCCTAATTAGGGCCTGTTGCATAAACATAGCCATTATGTCCTAGTATGACCCACTAACAGTTAGTCAGGGCCAGTCAGTCTTAGTTTTAGGTATCAAATAGGCTAATCTACGTTTTTGTGTAACTGATTTAAAAAAGCTACAAAGAGTCTTAAAGAAAAAAAAAGGTTTGTGCAACCAGCACCTGAAATAGATTAATATTAAGTCTGCTCTAAAACAAAGAAAATAATCAATTTACGAGAATAGTATGCAAAGACAGTTGCAAACTCTCTATTTTTGTGCAGTGTGTGCATGTCTTTTACGATTTTAAGCTGGTGACATATAAATGCTCACATCAACCCGATCACTTTATTTTAGCGTTCATGCAAACATTACGTTCGGATTCCTCAATCGTAACAAATGTATTCCTATTGAAAGAAAAGTTGTCAATGTAACTACTGTTGCAAGTATTGATATGTGAAAAGCCTCAGACATGCATGCAAGTCATACACAGTAAGGACGTTTCTTGTCTTGAAGCAGTCTACACTAGACGCGATAAAGCAAACATTGCAAATCCATTTGTCCTTGTGTCAGAAGTTGCACGAGCGCTTGGGGTAAGTCAGAAATAGAACGGGGCATCAGTTTACTGTCGAGAATTTGCCGTGTCGTACCCCGGCCGCTACATTTAATGTAGACAGCGTCACTGATTATAATGGGCTCTATTTTATTTTTACTTTGTCGCATAACACAGCTTGTGTCTAGTGTAGATATGTTATTTTGGTGGTTGGACATCTGAAGTAGATGCATTGTCTGCTTTACATTTACCTGGCACTGGCAGTCCTTTCACAGAGTTGTCCATGCTTAGTGCAGCACCATGCATCATTCATGTATATTTTTACACGGCTTCCTGCAATGCTCAAATCTGATTCTTCACTCACAACATGTAGGTGTGTTATTCCATGACAACTGGTAACAGACTGTAGAAGCTGGTAATGCAAGTAATCTTGAGGTAATAAAATGTCAAATTTATATTTTTGTGCAATTATATACTTATCTGGAAAGTAGCTGCAAGCGTGATCATTTTGCAGTGGGGTCTTGTTATCACCCTAAAGAGTTTTTTTTTTTTTTTTTTTTTTTTTTGCATTATCTGTTGACTGTACACTATCCCTTAGCCTTGCCATAACCCCCTTTTTTATTACTCCAAGTGATATTTAATAGTGTATTCTCATTTTACCTTATCTGATCATCTAACGCTCACTAAAAGTAATCTTAATCTTTAAAATATTATAATTTTATAACATTATTAAATGTCATTTTAGCAAATCTAAACATTAATATCCATTTGTCATAATAGTACATTACAATGATGTGATGCCTAAAATCACTTGTAGCAGTTAACGTTTACATTTTAGTCATGACAACTCTCAGAGTGAATTATTTTATCCAACATTTATTGGAATGGGGCATTGAATGTACATACATATGGTTGATTTTGGTTGACGAGATATGCTACCCTGCTGCTGCTGCTCCTGCTGCTGTGCAAATACAATAATTGTTTTATCTTAGTTAAAATAATATGCATACAGGAAATCCTGCAGCATGATATATAAGTACCCCCGTAGCAGATCTCTACAGGTGGTGCTGGGGAGGAGGAGGGGTTTTAACAGAAGTTGTCATAATCGCCCAGCAAAGCAATTGCAGGCTAAGGTATGAAATATATGCTTTCGTGGATTAGGAACTACGTCTGATTGGCTAATGCCACGGCGTTAGAAGAACCTGAGTCTGAATCAGAATATGTGATCAATTAGAGTTTCATGTATAAACTGTATTTATGCATTTGGCAAATTATTTTACCCAAAGCAACTTTCGTTGGATGCAAGGTATACATTCTATAATGGATTCTTTCAGTTATCAGCAGCAACATGAAATACTGATCAGCTTGTTATTATGTGTGTGACACATGAATTTGATTAGATCCCTGCACCTTTATGACTTACATATGTTACATTTTATTTAGGCCTTAAAATTGTTAACTTTTGTAAGCTACTAAAATATTTCATCATTAAAATCTGTTAATGTTAATTGTAATTTTTGTGGCTACTTAATTAATACGCTTAAAACCCATTGGCCTATGTTTGTTTGCAAATCTTTTCAGTCTCCTCTTGTTAAATCACTCTCCACCTTTCCTGCTCTGGAAATATCCAGTTTCTCTCCTTTTTCTGGGCTATTCCGTGTGTGTAACACTCCATTCCATCCATTGGCCCATGCTTTATTTACACAAACACACATGCACACTCACACATGCAGCTCAACGAGTTATAAAAAAAGGCTATGAAGGTGCCCTCTTGCTGGCCCATATGTTCACAATATGCCACCACTGTGATGGTTTGGAGACAACTGCTGGAGTTTGGTAATGGAACTTGTCACTGTTTCCCATGTGTAATAGTCTGAACCCTGATGGCCAAGTGCCACACAAATTGATTTAATGAGGACTGCTGAGATACGAACTATATCACCTATCTCCTCAGTTTTGCTGCTGCCAAGTTGCTGAACTTTCTATCTGTGGATTGAGTTAGGCTATGGCGAAGCCTTAGTGTCTTTATTTTGGAGTGATTTGACTCATACTGACAAACAGTTCCTGTCGGGAAGTTGTTTAACTTTCTAAAAGTGGCAGAAACATTAAAAGGAAAGCAAGTGAATGATGCAGAGATTATAGCATTCTAAGTTGTTGGGTGGAGAGCTTATCAATATCTGATTCTCCATGGGATTGCTCTGGTCTATCACACAGAACCTTTTGCAAATGTGCATTGATACTTTTAAACATGTTGTTAGTGATATTCCCAGCTGGTTCTCAGCTCAAGTTTGGCTGCTCTTGTAGTGTTCTGATTGCACTTCAGATACTTCATCTGATTTAGCGGTATCCTTTTCAGCTTTCACATTTCACATTAGCCATTTTGCTGCACCCTGCTGAGCAATTTAGCTCTTCATTCTTATTAAGAGGGTTTTGATAAAGATTTAGCTGTTGAACTTGAAGGAAGGAATGTGCCAAACTGATACCCCTCAATAATTAAACATTACACAGTCATTACACAAAAGTAGTCATTACTTTCCTAAACATTTGATGAAGTGCATTAAACAAAAAATAGGCGATTAAGAGTTTTGCAAGTTTGAAAAATATTTAGTAAGTTAACTGATTGTCATTTTAAAAACAAATTTTTGTTGTTGTAATACGTACAATAATATATGCATTTTGACAGTGTGTCAAAATAGTCAGTCTCAGAAGTTCTTTAAAATATTTTAAAAAGTGTTACGTAATAAAAATTAGTTTACATTTTCATTCACAATAGATCAATAATATGTAAATACTGTTAAAACAAGTTAATGTATGAACATATACCATGTTCCTGATATATAATGTATGTACCTTAAAATAATAGTGAATTGTCACTTTAAATTATGTGATCAAGATGAAGTGACCTCAAGAGTCCTCAAAGGAGCCACGTTCCAAACTTGGTAAGGTTTACTCTAATTTAACATTCAGGGCCCTATCCTGCACCCAGCGCAATTGACTTTGTACACCGACGTATGTATCATTCCTATTTTGCACCCGCGCACAGCGGACTTTTCCCTCCACAGACACACGTCGGTAGATTAGGAAATGAACTTGTGCTCGCGGGGGCTGTTCGGCGAAAAGAGGAGGCGTGTTCCAGCGCAAAAGTTCCCTGGTGCTACTTTCCAGTTTTAGAAAGCAATTGCGCCACTGACCAGGAAAAACCCAGTCTAAAGACAGTGGCACGTTGCGCATTAGTCATATGGTATTTTAAGGGCGCGTGCTTGGCCATAATGTAGCGTGTTAACACGCATACACTTTGATTATTTAATATAAACAGACGCAGCAGTTAAAATTTTTGCAAATCATACATTATTAAAAGGAAAAATATTAACACACGAGGGAAATCATTGTTGTGTCCGTGAAGATGTGAAAAAAATCTATCTAGATAAAAAATAAAATAAAATCTAGATTAGGCTACACATTTACCCAAATTATACGCCTGTTTAACCGAAGATAATTTGGGTGTGTTTCTCCCATCATCCCCAATGTCACTTCTCTGTGTTTTACGGCCCTGACGAGAACGTCGGTCTCCTCGGCTATGAACCGCTCCTGGCGTGCGCTGGCAAATCCGCCGTTATAATAGCAATCCGTCATAATAACAAGCGCACCTGCTCTTAAAGGGAATGTGAGAGGACGCTCTGATTGGTTTATTTCATGTTACGCCCAAACCACACCTATGAATAATGAAGCTACTTCAGACCAACCCCTTTTAGATTTGTGCCGGGCGCAAGAGGCATTTATCCCGACGGGAAAATAGCAACAGCGCCGGGATCCGCCCACAAAGTTACTTGCGCTTTGCTCTTTGACACTTGCATTTCAGATCGTTAAAATAGGGCCCTTAAAGTGTTATTAGCATACTAATTATGTCACATAAAATCATCAGAATGTGTAGTAGAAAAGCCATATTGTCGACTCTTGAATGCTAATGTTAGCAAACCATAACCTTGGTAACAGGAAGAGAAGCAGCCATTTTTCAATACTATCACAAAATGAGTTGTGGGGTTGATTCAAACTTGATACATCACAAGTCTACTACATGGCTAGCTCATCAACTTATTTTCTCTATACAAGTGAAATGTTTAAATCAGTGTAACACCATAATTATTTTTTTATTTTTTTAAATATCTACTTTTTATTATAGTTTATTACAATTTAGTTTCTCAGAAACATTTAAATCATTGGTTGGTTGAGTTGGGATGCAGATGCAAATTTACTTATGTTACAAAAATAATATTTGTCCATTCAGCCATGCGGATCATTGTCCGCACTGCGTTGTTCAATAGGTAGCACTGTTTCATTTTGCTTTTGGAGTGTTTGGCTTGTGGTGTTTCCTTACAAAAGAAAAAGGCAGAGCATAATAAGAGTTCCACTGATGGTGAAAAAATTGGTCTGCAAACGGTATGAAGCCCAAATTGTATTTTTGATTTTTTTCTGTTTATAGTAAATTATGCTTTTGTGTGCCAGTGTTTTACTTTGGATGTCTGTAATTTTTTTTATGTAGATTTCATGGCATTATGTGTTGTCGTGTTTAAACATCTAGTCTGGTATCAGAATTGTTGCAGTTTTAACCATCAAAACAGTGTTTTTTTAAGCACTTTCATTACTGTGTAAGAAGTAGAACATTTCTCCAGGGTAAATCACTTTGGATAAATGTCTAACTTACATTCTCTGATTATGATAAACTTCCTTATTAGTTACAAGCCATTGCTTTATTTATTCAAAGCTTATTAAGTCAAAACTCACGACAAACGGTTCAGCTGTTCCTGAGTTTCTTTTGAATGTTCCTTATGAAAACCTCAAACAGCCACTAATTCTGGCTTTAATGTTAAGCCATGCATAAAAAACACAATAGCACAGCATTTTGAGTGTCAGTGATGTGCTCAGTGGCCTTTTAAATGCTTAGGTAGTGTAATTTGGATCTCAGAGTGCGTGTGGAGCGGTGCATGCCAAAGCACAGAGCTAGTGAGTAACGTCCCGCTGATAAGCAATAGGTTTTTCGGCAGGACATTTGAAAACAGATGTGGAAAACACATTGATTCAAAGCAAATGATGCCAATAGCCATAGATCGCTGTGGTCAATGTGCCTTAGGCATGGCATAAATGAACATTTATCTGAACAATAACGATTCCCTTTGTGCATCGAGGTGGGCTGGAAGAGCCAATTAACATTGAGTTGTTGCTTTTTATTTAGAGTACAGATACCCAACAGATTTCACATTATGCTGTTCGTTTTTGTAACTTTTATAGTAGTAAATAAACAGTGTTATTAAACTTCACCTTTTCACTTTTGTAAGGAACATTGTGAGTAGATATTGTGTTCCCTAGAATCCCATAAATGTTATCCACATGAGACAAGGGAGGTTCTCAGGGGCCTTTAAACCCCCTAATCACCACACTGGTGCGTCATTTTCTTCTTAAATGGACTTCTATAGGCATACACTTTCTGCTGACCAGGCAGAAAACATGAGAATTAACCTGAACTCAGAGCACTGAACATCTTAGATTGAAAGGCAGTTAAAGATTAATGTTTCTGTTGCATTTATGCATGGGCTTAGGTCCATTGTGGGGAATGACTATGTGTGTGCCTGAGGGAGAGAGCAATGTAAAAGTGATTAGTTCACATTGTTTGATTACTGTTGTTTGAAGAATGCGCATCTAAAAATCCTGAGGGCTTCAGGCGGTGCCCGCAAGGTTAAGCAGTGGCCATAGGCATACAGGACATTCACGATCTTATGAGTAAATAATTTGAGTGGTTTATTATCTTATTTAGTACAGTAAGTTGTGTATCATTGTGGCGAGCAGGACGAGGTCGAGGGCCGCGAGAGAGCTGTGTGAGGCAGGTGGCGTGATTACTAATGAGTGACACCTGCACCGGTCTCGTATCTCTCACGGCCCTCGTCCTTGTCCTGCTCGCCACAATCATGTATTAATTGTCTGTCTATACCAGCTGTATTTAAATGGCGGACCGTGGTCCTGTTCTGTACCCCGGCTTGATTCCATAAATTGATTTACGGGACATAAATGCGCTATTTTACCGTTTCTACAGAATAAATTGAGCAGCCCGTCAAAACAACGGAGCGGTACACCCCACAAATTCTCAGGTTCGTTTATGGTAATGAGATTTCGGCGCTACATCCTCTAATATTTGTATCTAGAGCCAAGCATGCTTCATTCAAGTCTATTCTTCTCTCTAAGACGTAAAATGCCTCGGTAAGAGCTGCAGATGATATGGTTCGAAAACGAGAATGCAGCAAATACAATTAATTTTATCTGCCAGATGACTCCAACCGTTTACCTTAACCAGGTTTTGACAAGTTAACAAGTGGTGCCTTTAGACACCCCCCCCCCCAGTCGTAAGCAATTTTTAACTCGCAAGTCATTACACCATTTCAACATCATTGCACATGTGCAGAATTTTCAAGTTTCAGTGTTGTCCTATCGAACGGATTAGAAAAGGTTTATACTACCCCTTACAATCCAAGTAAAATTTTTGGACAATTCATTCTGTTTGACGTAGTTACAAGGGATTTTTTTTTACAATCGGATTATAAGGGTCCTTGTACAGTAAATGTAGCTATTGATCCTTCTGTCGATTTTACTATTAGCTTCACATGGTTGCCCTATTAGTGCATGCAATCAACTTTTGTAGACACTGCGTGTGCATGATTGAGTCATGTGCGCACCATTTCTGTCTCTAATAGTATCCAGATGTCTTATAGAGACACAATGATGTGTAAGAGGAAGAGAGCAGATGCGGTCAGTGCTCTGAACAAGCCGTACACTGTTAATGTTCTGCAGAGGCATTTTTGTGTTTCAAGTGGAGAGCTATTGAAACTAATGTATTGTGCAGATATAAAAGTGCCACTTATGAAACAGAACAAATCATGCTGTAACGATTTTCAGACGTCTTTCTGTCAAGGTTGGTTGGACCTAGCCTTAAGCTTAAGACAAAGGCTCAAATGCTTATGGAGCACATATCTTGGTCTGTCGGCACTGATTGTCCGCTCTCCAAATAGGTTCTTCTCATCATTAGAGCGCCCTTCAGAAGAAGTGTTGTTGCTTGATGTAATTTCACATTAGTGTGTCGAGTATGTAATCCCACTGTGATGTTGTAGGTGTAGCATTTAATCCAGCAATTCCATATGGTGTAATCTCCCCCTGCCATCCTACTGTATATTACTTTACATTCCTACATATTTTTGTAAGGTTTCTCAAACACTGGTCTCAAATGATACACTGATTCTTGAGCCAGGAAATACGTGTTATGTTATTTATCTACATCAGATAAATATTTACATCTGTTTGACTTACTGCTTCTTTATATGTCAACAAGCATATTTTTTAAAAAAACCCTCTTGCTTAGGTGAGGACATTTGACAGTAGTAATGTGTGAGATGTATATATATATATATATATATATATATATATATATATATATATATATATATATATATATATATATGTGTGTGTGTGTGTGTGTGTGTGTGTTTTCTACACAATTTAGAAAGTAAGTCAGGTTTGTAATAACATAAGGGTGAATAAATTATAAATTATGACAGTGTTTTCAACTGTTAACTTTTTCCTCGCCATTGACAGAATTTTCCTCTATTTATGACACAACGCTTCCCCACCATTGGATGGAATTTTCAGTTTTCCGTGTTTTCACTGTTATATGGTAGGGGGCGATATTAGTACAGAGTACAGAATCTCCTGATAAAAAGACATGTGAAGAAGAAGCAGAAACAAGCGATGACATATATAAGCAGATGCATATGTAAAATAACTTGGCCATCAACATTAAACCGCAAATAAATCAAAATGTCTAACGTTATCGAATAAAATATCAATCGATGATGCCCTATGGGACTGTGCGAGATGTGAGGGTGTTGATGGACTCAATCTACTCCATGTGTGTTTTGATCATCATTGTTCTAAATCCGATCCAGATGTACTCTTTGAAAAAAACGTGATTTTTCCTAGCCTGGCAAGCCAGACCTACATCAAGATGTTAGGTCTAGCAACTCACCATTGGGATGGCTCAATCCGAGGGGCGGGATAAACAATTGTCTTTCAAATTCCCTCTGCACGCAATAGGATAGCGCTAAAACCAACCAGAGCAACGAAGAAGGTGACGTAGTCAGAGTGGCAAAGATCCGGTCCGGCAAAACTCCGAACACTTCTTCCTTTTTTAAGAATGACTTAAGTGCCGTTCTTTTCTCTTTTCTCAAAGAAAAACTTAAAGGGATAGTTCACTTTAAAATGAAAATTCTGTCATCATATGAGGAGCTCTTTTCCAAAACGCTATAAATCCATTTCAATAGTTTTCAGGAAAATGACATTTTTTACCTAGACCCACACATTTTGTGAATATTCAATTTATGCTGTTAAAATGGTTGTGTGGCTCAGTCTGAACATGTTGAACAATGATTATTAAATCAAACAACAATATTGTTGATGATAAATTCAAAGTTTATTTATTTATTTTTCAAAACGCTATAAATCCATCAATTGTTTCCAAAAAATTATGGTTTGCCTTTAATACTTTAAATTTATATAAATTAAACAAGTGCAAATGCATGAAATAAATAAAAGCCCACTATAATAAATAGTTAAATAAAATAAATAGTACAAATAAAATAAATAATTCCAATGACACATTTTAATATTGTCCAGCACATAACACTCATACAAATACTAGTCCTTAAATACAACAATGTTAAAAATAAATTTAAATCATTTAGTAATTTAGGCTAATTGTAATTTGGTGCCGAACCTGAAAAAAGTAATGATAGCCTAGTAATGGTAACAATATTCAATAAGTTATTTAGTAATACATTCAGAGTCATTTTTAGTAAAGTGTCAAACCTGTAACAAATAAGACCAATTTGTCCTACATATGCATGAAAAAACGAATTATTAAATAATGATAACGATATTAGAGTCAGTCAGTAATAAATAAATAAAATAAAAATCAAGATAATAAATAAAAATCAGATCGTCCGGTGACAGCCTCTCGGCCTGACAGAAACCTGTGGGAGCAGCTTTGTTGACATCCCACTGTTGGTATTAACGCGCCTCCCGCGAATCTTGTTTTGTTGTTGTGTTTTGTGATTATCTTTGTCCAGTCTGCGTTTTGTAAACTTTAAAGCACTCATTTTGAGGAATTAATGAAATAAACGTCTGTTCAGATCGCCGCCTATTTTGATTGCTTAGAACGAATTCTGATTGGTCGAGAGGATGTATCGCGTTTAGGCTAAAAATAGGTTCGGCGCTTATCACGTTTTGGAAAGAAACTGCATCTTGCAGTACATTTTAAACCAGGAAATATCGCGATTTTGGCATGACACGTTGATGGAGCAGTGAATAGGTTCAGTACACAGCAAAATGACATGATAAACTCTTTTTTTTTTAAATGCCGTTTATCGCGTTTTGGAAAAGAGCTCTTCATATACTCACCCTCAAGTTGTTTCAAACCTTTATGAATGCCTGTCTATAGGCCTTTCTTCTGCTGAACACAAAGGAAGATATTTTGAAAAATGCCAGTAACAAAACAGTTACCAGGTCCCATTGACTTACATAGTATTTTTTTTTTTCCTACTATGGAAGTCAATGGGACCTGGTAACTGTTTGGTTACTGACATTTTTCAAAATATCTTCCTTTGTGTTCAGCAGAAGAAATACAGGTTTGAAACAACTTGAGGGTGAGTATATGATGACAGAATTTTCATTTTAAAGTGAACTATCCCTTTAACTCCAAGTCCTCCAGATTCGCGGCCAAAGCCGATTCAAAAGACCGCTGTTCACCAGCAGCAGCAGCCATTCTTTGTTTTCAAGTGGCAGGGAACCATCGCAACTCTGTCGTCATTATGTGCTTCTAATTGACTTCACTTTTCTCCGTTGAAACCTATGGGGTCGCTGTGTCCGTCTTATTCTATGGCTCTTATTCATGCTAGGCTCGCCCAGAAACCATACCGCCAATCCAAATTGTATGCTAATTGTCAATCGTAATTGACGATAGTGGTCCCGACAGAACTGTATGGTAGGAATAATTTAGTTGTGCTGTAATGGGTTTGTTTCCAAAGTTTTTTTTGGTCTGTGTTTTTACACCCCTGTATTGAAGCAAAGATCAATATGTTGCATATCTCATTGTCACTGACTAAATTAATACAAGCTTAGATCATGAATAATCTCCTTGTATTCTGTAAAGATTTAAAGGTGAAGTGTGGAAATTCTGTGCCAATAATGCCAACAAAATGCAATAACAATGATTGTTTTTCAAACAGGTTTCCCAAATACTTCCCTTATCTGCCACTGGTTAGACAAACACATTGTCAGATGCTTTCATCCAAAGCCACTTAGTGTACATTTAAAGTATACATGATACCTTGCACATCAAACAGGCGACCTTGCTACCATCATGCTATACCAGCAACAGGAAAAATGTTGCTTTAACAAAACGGCTCAATGTCTGTCTGTGTTAGACAAAGACACTCTTAGACTGAATATACCCCCTGAAGCTGGTGTTTAGTGGGAGGTGACAAGCCTGTCACTCGGAATGCCACTATGCTAAATGCAGATTAGATCCATTACCCAAATCTGCTCTGACCTTGTCACAATCTGTTGGAAGAGAAACGTGGATGTGACTCTCACAGCACTCAGCACTGCAAGCCGCTTTCACACATCCACCATCCGCTCATTTAAAGTATGATCATTTAGTAATTAACTTTGTCAAGTGATGAATGCTCAGATGAGGCTACTTGAAAACAAGTTTTTAGATTCATTCCATGAATTTAATGCGTAATAATCATTACTTAAAAAGAATGGGTACATTATTTAGCGCATCTTTCCAATTTTGCTTATCATTGAGAGCTTATACGTTGAGAAGTCTTTTCTATGCAATGGCAGTTCACATTGACTAAAAATAGGTCACGAAGTTCAATTAGTGTGGTTGACTAGTTAATTTATTTCTTTAGTTTTTAATATGTATGTATACAGTACACTACTATTGGGGGTTGGCACACATTTGTTTTAATGTTTTTTTTAAAGTCTGGCTCACCAAGGCTGCTATATTTGATCCAAAAATATATTATAGAGATATTATAAATAAATAAAAAGTCAGGATTCTTTGATGAAAATAAAGTTCAAAAGAAGATCATTTTATTTGAAATATAAATATGTTATAAATGTCTTTACTGTTCCATCATTAAAGTGATGTGATCATGTATCATTGGTGAATGAGTATTTATTTATATTTAACAAAAAAATATAATAATAATCCTAATGATCCCCAAACTTTTTGAACAGTAATATACTGTAAATAGTTTGATGTTTTTGAGTGTAAAATGATGGTCAAGTACATTTTGAGTGAACAATTTCTTTGAATTGCAAAGTCATGCAACACCCCCCTATTCTTGTCTGTAGTTCCTGTCTCCCATTCATCGTTCTATCAGATGTAAGGCAACAGCTCTCTTTCATTTTCCAGCAAGATCCACAAGCCCTTAAATCCTCACTTAACCTAAACCCTCCCCAAGCTTCCCTTTAGCTTCCCTTTAGCTTCCCTCCTGAATTATCTAACACACCTGGAATTCATATAACTTATTTGTTCTATTACGTGAGTATCAGCCACAAGTACAGGCTTTTATATTTGCCTTTGGTTTGATCTTTTGATATACAATAAATTTCAGGCAATACATCCTAATGGTGTGACTGAAAGGTGTATTGATGACCATGCAGTGCTTTCTTAAACTCAATAAATGCATATTTTCTTTTTGTGTATTCATTCTAAGCAGATTGTAAAGATACAATCTATGTTTTATAGAAAAGATCTGGTCTTTTAATGGACTATAACCAATAACGATTCATCAGTGCTCCTCTAAACCTCTGTGCGTGTCACGCTCCGCTATCTTCAGTATGCACCTTTAGGGTGGTATCAGCCTTGTACTTTCTATACCTGTTACATTATATTTGGATATTACTTTCTCCAGGATTTCAGAAAGATTAAGTCAATCCGCCCCGTGGCTTAGCCTTATCACCCCGGGCCTGGATTATCTACATGAGTAAAGACCGCTCTGTAATAAACCATCATCATGATTAATTTCTTCTTTTTCTAAACTTAGACTCAAAGAACATACTTTTGAAATGGGGGAAAAAAGTGTGTGTGGAGGGGGGGAGGGTGGGTTGGGTGATGAGAGTCAAATAGACAATAATTCAATTGGCTGTGTGAATGTGTTGTGGAGTCTTGATGTCTGCGTTTGACTATTTTGGCCATGACTTGCGCTTCATTTAAGACCTTTTGCACCGCCATTCTTTTACATGTTAGATAATGTTTTTTGGGTGGATCACTGTGTGTTTTAGTTGGATCATGATGCCAAGCATCTGACATGTGTTTGGGAAAATATTTGATTCATTTCCCTCTAAAATGAGCTGGCATGGGTGAGAAATGGGATTATAGGGAGATGAAAGGGTTTGTGGGTAATCTGATCGGCTCTTTTTCCATTCCATAAATCTCTCAGTGCTTCTCAGAATCACTGTTGGAGGAGTGGACACTCCTTAAACTGTAGAAGAACATAACACATGTTGAGAACCGACTCTCAAAAACAAAACCAAGCAAACGTACACACACTTTTCAAGTTCGACCCATAATGTCATACAGCAGGGCTCTTTTCTTTCAGGGATGAGATTATCCAGATATAAATTTGTAGAGTGAAGAACATTTTTTTTCTTAGCACTTTCAACGGAAGTAGCTTGTTGCCATGAGAAACAAAACTAAATACTCCTAATACTTTTTGTTTATATCGCATAATAAATAGGGATATTTAATTTAAAGTTTTTAGGGTTTGGCTACATTTATTTTTTATTATTATTATTATTTTATTTTTTTAATGACCCTACAAGTTTACCATTTATGACATTTAGATGCTATTTAGAAACTGATAAATAATATTTAAAATATATTTCTAATAATATATTAATAATAATAATAATAATAGTACTAGTAAAATTAGTAATTTCAATTTTCACAATTTCAATATTTTTGACTATAGCAAGTCTACATAAATTTTAGACAGCGGACACAGTTTTTTTTTTCCAGTGATTATGTGGTTTAAACTAAATCAAATCTGCAGTTGATTTATATGGATGCATTTTCTCAGGAAATTTGCTCAGACAGAGGTAAAGTTTCTCGTATTTAATGAGACAGTCTCATTGTATACGTGTTGATATACAGTATTGCTTTGTCAGCTATAGCTTGTGTTTTTTTTTTGTTTCTTTGTTTTCTGTTGAAAGAATTGTTTGCAGAAGTTATTTGCATAAATCCATTTATATAAGACCTGATTAAATGTGTGTGTGTCTAAATGGTGCCGAAATGGTGACACTTTCACCGTTTTGGATTTGACGCTCTTTTAACGAGTTTTGCACTGAGTTTTGCTCTTATACGTCGGGCAGCACAGGGGGATTTAATCAAAATCAATCTAAGGGCTGTTTTAAAAATGATTGACTGGCTTGTGGGCTGCCAGGTGAAAAGCCCTCATACAAGGTCAGTATGTTCGGCCTCATTCAGAAAAGGCTAATTAAAAGTATAACCTGTACTTTGGAGAGTGTAAGAACTGTTATTTAACCACTAGTAATGCATGATGCCCAGTTTGTCTGTCACAGACCACATATTATAGCACTATGACTCATAGCACTTCTTTAAAAAGCTGTAATTAACTGTCTGAACATTACTGACTCAAAGTATGTGATATCTACTATTGACACATATCCACTTTAGAGAAGGGGCTTTTGAACTGATAAAATCCTTATGGGCAATGATTAAATCTGCCTGTGGCTGTACTAACTAGCTTTTTAGAAGTTATCACTTAGGAATGTGTTTTAAATGTGTAGAATCAGGGCAGATGACAAGATATTTGTGAGAAATTAGTTCTTAGTTAAAACAATGAACATCATAAATGTAGCTCTCGGTGTCTGGACATGATGGAGGGCTGGGCTGATATAATGTGAGATCAAGAATTTGTGTATAAGTGTACGTATATTCATGTTATTTGTCTGCTAACCTTTTTTCAGTTTCATCAGTGTATACAAGTGAAACTCAAAAAATTTGAATATCGTGCAAAAGTTATTTTATTTTGCCGCATTGAGGTGGTAATTCATGCAAAAAGAGCCCAAACCAAGTATTGAGTATATATGCATGATTAGACTTTTCAGAGGGCCAACATTTCTTTCAGAGGCAAACAAAAATCCTTTTTTTATATAGATTTCATGTAATATTCTAATTTTCTGAGATTTTGAATTTGGGGTTTTCATAATCATCAAAATTATAACAAATAAAGGCTTGAACTATCTCACTTTGCATGAAATGAGTCTATAGGCCTTTTAGTTTCATCTTTTAAGTTGAATTACTGAAATAAATGAACTTTTGTACGATATTTTTATTTATTTCTTTTTTTTTATCATTTTTCACCTGTACATTATGGTTTAAACGTTTGGTATTCATTTTTTTTATCAAATAAATGCAGCATTTGTGAGCATTAGAGCCTTCTTTTAAAAACATTAACACAATCATACTTTTACCAAACTCCAACTTTTGAATGGAGATAGTCAAGCTCACTAATTGACCTTCATAAAACATTATGAATGTCATGATTCTGCCTTCTAGTTCTTGTCTTTCTTTAAGTCTTGAGGCAGGATCATGACAGACCCATGTTTTATGTGCAAACACATGGCCTTATTGGGCCATGTGCTTGTGTTGTCTCGTCTTCTAGCCCCGCCCTCCTTGTTCTCCTCGTTAGTCATTATTGCCCCCTCGTGGGTTTTGTTTTCTCTGTTTTGTCAACAATAAATTGTGTTAGTGCATTCTGTCTGCGATTGGGTTCGTTCCACCTTCACCTTCATAACAGAATGAACCGACCAAAGAAGAACCCAGCAGACAGTATGTCCTTCCAGCGACAGTTGAACTGTTGACAGTTGAACTGTTGCTGGAAGGACATACTGTCTGCTGGGTTCTTCTTTGGTCGGTTCATTCTGTTATGAAGGTGAAGGTGGAACGAACCCAATCGCAGACAGAATGCACTAACACAATTTATTGTTGACAAAACAGAGAAAACAAAACCCACGAGGGGGCAAAACAAGACTATAGACAGGACAATGGAGACTAACTAGACTCAGACAGATAACTACAAGAAACAAATAACTAATACTGGTAATAGCGTAACAGGACAACAGCTCTTGACAAGATACTCACGGACTGACATAGGTTTGACAAGGATTAACAATGAACCGACTAGTGGTGTCAACAATAATCGATTCAGCGATGCATCGCAATGCGGGGCATGCACGATTCAGCATCGATGCGGCAAAGTGCCATAATCGATTATGTCACTGTTTATTTTCTGGCCTTGAGTTGGACAATAAAGTTGTGAAGTTTCGATTACTTCCGTGGGCATAACAACAACAACAATCAAGACGGCTGAGGCGGAGGGAGATGACCGCGATAGACGGGTAATTAAAAACGCACCCAAAGCTTGGAAAAGCGGACATCTGGGCACATTTCGGATTCTACGAAGTTAATGGGGAAACTAGACAAGACGAGGCTTAACACAGGAGCGCAGCTTCGCGGCTGAGACACGAATACTATTAACATAAAGCTTTTACTCTTAAACACAAAAGGCAAGTCCATTTTAATTTAAAAAAATGTTTTATTAGACAAACCAGATCAAGAACAAAAACGAAATAAAGTGCATAGCTGAAAAATAGGCTCAAAACTAATACAAACAGTGGGCACTGCGCATTGGGCTCCAATAATTATTTCCCGTCTTTAAAAAAAAAAAAATGCTGCTACACTGCCGATGTCTTTGTTGACATGGTAGAGGAGGACTGACTATGAATTAAACGCTCTCAATTAAATAAATAATATTCAGCAAACCTTAGTAGCCTACTTTGCTCAATCTGTCTCTCTTCTCCGGTGGGTTGGGCTAATCCAAAAGAAGTGAAAACAAGGGGGGTGTTCTGAAGACAGACTGTTACCTGTGAAACAGGGGTGCTCTGAAAACACCCCCATTAGCAATTAATGCTTTCCACCTGATGAAATGAACGCGGCAAAACTGATGAACTGAACGCGGCAAAACTGATGAAATGAACACGGCAAAACTGATGAAATGAACGCGGCAAAAAAATCAGAATTTTGGTCAAGCCAGAACGTATCGACCAATAATCGACTAATAGACTGGGAGATTACAGCCCTTGAAAGCAGTGATTTATGTTTTCTTTTTCAGGTTTGAAAATGCCATATACAATACCCTGTACCATTCAATTTTATTTTGTTTAATGACATTTATGTCGAAGATACAGGAGAGTGATAATACACACATAGCAGCCAATAAAATCTGTTGTTCAATATATGACTGCTTGTATTGCCTCGTGACTGATGAAAAATGTGCCTTGTTGTGTGCAGTAAAATTTTGATGCATCGCAATGCATCGTAGAATCGAATTGAATCGAATCGTTACCTGGTGAATCGTAATCGAATACGAATTGTGAGGGCAGTGCCAATGCACACCCCTAGAACCGACACAGGACAGCAAACACAAGGGGAATAAATAGGGAGACTAATGATAACAAAACAGGTGACACAGGTAAAGCAATAATGACGAGACTAATGATAACGTAACAGGTGACACAGGTAAAGCAATAATGACTAACGAAGAGAACAAGGAGGGCGGGGCTAGAAGACGAGACAACACAAGCACATGGCCCAACAAGGCCATGTGTTTGCACATAAAACATGGGTCTGTCATGATCCTGCCTCAAGACTTAAAGAAAGACAAGAACTAGAAGGCAGAATCATGACAATGAACTGTCATTCCAACCCGATCTCACGCAATTCGTACGAATTTTACGAGGTGGCTAATTCGTACCAATTCATACGACCTCACTCGTACGAATTTGTACGTTTTTTGCTAAAACGTACATATTTTACGATTTGCCAAAATCGTATGAATTCATACGAATGACCTACCCCTGACCCCGCCCCTAAACCCAACCGTCACGTGGGTTTAGACAAATCGTACAAATTCGTACGAGTGAGGTCGTACAAATTCGTACGAATTAGCCACCTTTTAATCACTCGTACAAAT
Source organism: Phoxinus dragarum (assembly GCA_033366665.1). Taxonomy (NCBI): domain Eukaryota; kingdom Metazoa; phylum Chordata; class Actinopteri; order Cypriniformes; family Leuciscidae; genus Phoxinus; species Phoxinus dragarum. The sequence continues at coordinate 29,176 of JARPMJ010006940.1, forward strand.
TCGTACGAATTGGTCGTGAGATAGCGTTGGTCATTCCATAGTAAAGACTTAACTGCTCAACGAATAAGCTTTCAAGGCTACACAGAATTGGAAATATATACATAGGCTATAGAATTGCTAATATGTACTCTTTTTAAGTAATCATTATTCCTCATTAAATTTCAAATTTGAAAATGTATTTTTCTTTCAAAAAACATCAGTATATTTATGTAATATTTGCCAATATTGATATATCTCTTTCCCTGCCTTTTCTGTCATTTATGCCACAACACTTTCACACCATTGACACATTTTCCCAGTTGGCCATACAATTTTGTGAACCTGATCAAAAATGCTGGTTCTGGCTGTCAACTAAAAAATACAACACTAGATTTAATTGTGCATTTTCATAATTCGATTTTCTTTTACATTATCTAATGCTCAATTATGTAATCTTATTATAAGGACTAACAATTTAAAACAGTGTTAAATCTGAACTTTAGCAAATGTCAATATTAACATCTACTTCATATGTTACATTGAAATTTAATGCCTAAATTAACTTTTTTTGTTATTTTTTATAGACAAAATAGTAGATAATTTTACTGTCTGCCATTTATCGGTTATCTATCATGAAATGAAAATAATAGGCAACTTTTATGTTAAACAGAGTCAATCAATTGCCTATATTAACATGAACTTGACAGGTTACAATTGAATATTGTAAAATGTTGGTTGCTCAGTGCTGCTGTACTGCATCTCTATTTAAAAAAAAAGAAAAAAAAAGAAAAGAAAAAATGAGTACTTGGAATGCTCAGGGCCATAAAATTGGTTTATCCCTCTAATAGCAGAAATATTGCAGAATCGGATGGGATGTTTTGTTGCCCGCTAAAAAACTCTGATGATTCAACCACATTTCAAGTCTTTCTCAGTAGAAGAGTTTTAAACCACAATAAGTTTAAAATAGTTTTTATTTCATTGGGATGTTAAGTACTATAGACAAAATGTCAGTGTTACAAAATCCAGTACTGACGTACGTGGAGTCTAACTCTGAATTGCCATAAGAACATGTCTTGTTTATATAAAGTTTTTTTAGAAGTCCACATCCATATTCAGTTTTTTAGAAGTACATCAATATTCAGTTTTTTAGAAGTATATGTAGCAAGTTGGGAAGAAAGAAATATTAATTGTATTTTTATATGATGAACTTCCCAAAACAAATTTTCTATTAAGTAAAATACTTGAGTGTTAATTTTGTATTAAATACTTATATGAGCGAGCCATGCAATGTTATTGTGGTTAGGAACTGTCAATTAAGGTGTTTCGTTAAGTGGGACGTTTATCAGTGTTGCGCGCTATGCTTTAGAGAGTGCGTGAGTTACGTCAGCCTCAGATCGCAAATGGACGCTGGCGAGGCAAGACGCACTTGTTTTCCTTTCACTCTTCCCACTTAATATTGGTATGTTTAAAAGTGTTAATTTGGTTAAAGTTCATTAAATATTAAGCACAATGTGTTACTGAATTGATTATACACATGCATGTTGTATATTGTGAGTTTTATGTGACTTTTATCTGACGCACGTGGAGTTAGCTAACTCGTGATTTGTGCACAGTGTATAACGTGGAAAGAGGTTGGCGCAACGGAAATATACTGATCAAATTGTCCCATATGTTTCCAGGTATGTTCAATTATTCAATTTAACCAGTATAAAGTGATCTAATTTATGTAATTTGGGTCTATAATGTATTTGTGGATTGTGCTTTTGAGCTGATGTATTCCATCTTTATTTGCAGCTATTACGCTGGTTTTGCATTTCTAAAGAGTATAATGTAAATGTGCCTGATGTCTTGAGAGAATATTTGTTTGATACGTACAAACATTACTCTTATACGTTATTATTAGTGATATGTTCAAAGAATACACATCCAGCCATTTTATTACTTTCTTTATTTTTCTTTTACACATTAAAGCAAATAATCCATTACTGCTGTTAGACTACTACATAATGTTAAACATGTATACAATTGTATTACGTCAGCCTCAGATCGCAAATGGACGCTGGCGAGGCAAGACGCACTTGTTTTCCTTTCACTCTTCCCACTTAATATTGTGTATAACGTGGAAAGAGGTTGGCGCAACGGAAATATACTGGATCCAAATTGTCCCATATGTTTCCAGGGTCAATAAATTCAGTCGTTTGAAGCCATCCTGCTGTCTGCTGTGTGGAATTTCTTATGTACAGAACTGGATCTGCTACATATACATCAATATTCAGTTTCTGCCATTCAAGAGTTACTTTCCTGACCTCTACTGCTTTCATCTTTTCAAATTCAGTGTTTCCTCTCACATTTTTGATTAACTGAACATACATTCCTCTTGCTGAATCCTGAAGTGCTGCTTTGAACAGGAAGGTTCCTCTCTACAGTAGCATGCCTGGGATGAGTATAATGACGGCTGCTAACAACCATTCTGGCCATTTCACAGTAATTATATAATAGCTCAGATTTTTAATTCTCTGTTAGACCCAAGGGATTTACAACAGACTGTGTAAAAAGCTGATTGTCGGATTTTATTTTCAGAACGAATGCTGTTTATCAGCCATTAAATATAGCTGAATCAAAAGAAAGAATTAGCTTTTACATATCTAACCAGTTACACAGAATTAATCAAAGTGTCAGAAGGACGGGGCGGAACAGATACAACACATCAGTTCCAGCACTAATTGAATGAGTCTGTGACGTCTGGCAGTAATGTCTTTCTTCCTGTAATCAGTTTAGAGAGTCTGTGTTAGAGACTGTGCGGTGCCACTGTTTGGCTCAGATGGTGTTTGAGCTGCTTTAGGAGAAGATGTCACCTAATTTTTCACCCAGATCCAGTGTCTGCTGATTTATATATCTTGTCTACATGTTCCAACTAAAGCACAATATCATCACAGTGATGCAAAATGCTACAAAAAGATAAGTGTGATTTTATTGTGGCAAGCAGGACGAGGCCGGTGGCTCGATTGCTAATGGTATCTGGGCTGAGCTCCGTTTGGATAAAAGGAGGAGTGATTAGAGTGAAGGATGAGAGAGGACCAGGCCTGGGACATTTACGTTATGTTTTGTTTATGTGTGTGCTGCTGTCGTCTGTGTGCCGGTGCTGCTTTACATTAGTTTTGTGTTTGTTTGTTTTTTAATTAAAATGTGTGAAACGTTTGCCGGTTCCCGCCACCCTCCACCACTCTATTAAGCCAAATACTTTTTTTATTGAAAGTATGGGTGTAACGGTACACAGACGTCATGGTTCGGTAAGTACCACGGTTTTGGGGTCACGGTTCGATACGAGTTTGGTACATTTACATCTCCACCCCACCAGATTCCTGATTTCTTAAAATAAGAAAATTAAGGAATTGTTGATTTGTTACTTTAACTGATAGATTGACCAAAGCTGCAAGGTAAAATGCAACTGCTGTTTTCAAACTATGATGTGATTTTCTTTGCGCTTGAGAATTCATTAACATGTGGTGACAATGGCGGATGCACAACATTCAATATTACGCTTTTTCAAGAGGAAACAGCGAGTGAAGTGGCACATGAGGCTTTCCCATTTTTTCACGCATATTTTATCACCGGACTAGTAGTGAGACTTCCATGACTCAAATCGGCACAATGCCAAATGATTTTGTCTCATTATAACAGCGCATACAAATCTTTAAAAACTCTACAGGGTCTGTTTATATTTGTGTACAGACTGTACACTCATAATAAAAACAAATATTTGTGATTCACTACTCAGTTTGAGGTACATTATGAGATGTTGCAATTCCTCACCATCAGCATTAACAAGTGCATGTCCATCAACCGATTATTTCACTTGTACTCATTTATTTACCGAGTATGTTTCTAATATATTGCGGTGAACACGTGGAAAATGTATCAATAACAGTGCATGTATGCAATGTATACATTAGCCGAGCTCTAGCGTGAATGACTGATGTAACATAAACATTGGTAAAATAAATATTGCTCCATGATTAATCATTCCTCAAAGTAGTGAGAACGACAGACAATCTGCATTAATTTTTATGTAACAGTTTTATGTAATAGTGGCCCACAGCTGATTTGCAGAAGTATTTCAGTAGTGATAACATGAGTTAGCCAGTTAGCAGGAGACCTACACAATGTAAAACTCAAACCTAGTATTTTGAACACCGTCTTTCAAGAGCAAGTGGTTTGCTAATCCTGGATTGAACTCCTCTATTTGAGAAACAGTCGTCAGTAAAATAAAGGGAACAGCAAAAGTTTAGGATTATACTGCTGTAGTATCATGGTAAAGATTAATTTTAACCACAGATTATTCACATGCTCATCCTTGGGCAGTGAAAAAAAAAAGTATTTACCATCACATTGTAGAGCACAGCGTCTCCTCGACATGATGCTGTCCGGTATCCACAGGAATCAGCTGCCGGTTTTGATGTTTAAGTTTCCCTGGTGTCTGCGCGAGCAATAAGTGGGCGGGCTAATGTTTCGTCTTTACGTCACGACGAAACGGCTTATGACTCGTTTGAAAAACAATTAATTTAATTGAATCAGAGTCGACTCTTACTTTTGAAAGACAATAACTTTATATACGGTGCACTTTCAGATTTAAAACTTTGCAGGATATTTTCATTCACTTGGAGCTATATTACAATACATGAAAGGTCATTTTCAAAAATCCATAATATAGGCCCTTTAACCTGCCTTGCTCCGTGTCCATACCTCTCGGCCCCTGTTCTGCTTGCCACAAACAGCTTTTGATAATTTGATGTTGCCCCATTCATCCCCTGTTCATTTCCCCATGCATGACTGAAATAGCTGCCCCAGAGGTGTTTCAAAGATGGCCGCAAAGTGAAATGACTTTCCTGAAAGGGATTTTGATTCAGCTGCAGTGATCTCTGGATGCCTTTGTCTATATAAGGAACTTCCTGGAACGTCATAAGATTTATGTCTTTATGAGTCTCACATGTGGACTTTCTGCTTGAGGACGCCCTCTGGCTTCCAGTATGAATAAAACAGACATTACATCAGCTTTGCTTTTTTTTTGGCGAGAGTCGCTCACACTGTATTTTGATTTAATACGCCATTCGGTTTGCGCAACGACACATGAAGTCGAACACACGTATTGACAAGGTACGTGTTTTAATTAAACTAATGAAGATCTACAACGTCTTGATTGGACCATTCTGTACCAATCACATTTCCCCCACGCCTAGTTTCTTGTTTCTTGTATGTGAAGACCAGTTGTCATGTGAAGGACAATGTGGTTTGCTTTCATTGCACTTCAGTGGGCATTTTCCAGACACCTTGCTTGATGTCATGTTGAGACCGAGCACATTTGTGATACAAAATTTTAGTTTTGTTTTTTTCCTCGCCAAAGACCCGCCCAACACACACACACACACACACACACATACATACACACACACACGCAAATACACACATACTTTTGTCCCCCCTTTCACAACTCCACAACCTTGTTTTTCATGTTAGAGGCTCCGGGCCAAATCCCTAGTGTGCAGCCCTATGTTTCAGAGAGAAGATAACACAAGACTCAAAGACGGTTCTAGAAACCAGACCCAGAAGAATGAGGGGGAAGCAAGAAAGTGGGAAGATGTAGCATGGGGACTGGCCCTTTCATGTCTGTGAACTGGTCACTCTGCTCTGTAAAAGAAAGATAGAACAGCAATACAGTAGAAAACCACAACAATATAAAGTTCACGCAATGGATGGAGTCAAGTGCTTGGATGTGTGATGTTATATTTGTATTCATGCAGCTTGTTAAAATGCTGCACAGCTCTTTTATGGCTATAGTATAAATTGAGTAACGTGTGTTCCTGTGCCTTTGAATTGTTTTAACATAAAATCGTACTTTGTGCCCTCGTTGTGCATGTGTGTTTATATTTGCCAGGAAAGGCTGTGTTTGGCACGCAAAAGCTTGTAAACAGTGCCTATGCATGTCTTTGTAGTTAAACTTCTGTCTTGGCTCAGATAATGACTCTTATGGATGTTGTAGTGTAGCAGACATTGGCACGCACCCGAGTAGCTGCGTTGTTGCTGGGTTGGTGCATCCGCACAGCTCAGATCTCTCTTTTTTTCGCTGTCGCTCTGTCTTCGGCTTGTTTACATGGATTATTGACTTTGGCTTTGACTTTCTACATCTCTGTCTCTGGATGGAAATACCAAAGGAAGTAGAATAAAGTTCAATATCAAATTGAAAGGGTTTTTTTTTCTTAAAATTTATTGGATTCTGTCACTTTTCTTGATGGGAGAGTACACAGAGGACAGGAAATGAAATGACTTGTGTCTTTATATGTGGTCCACAGATATGTCTCCTTATACTGTATGCTCTAGATGACTAGACGCATGAATTCATTTTGAATTACATCAAATAGCTCTGGCCCACACACTGTACTGTATGTAAACCCCAGCAGTCTTGGTTTTTTACATTGCTCCTTGTGCAGACAGACCACTAATATTCCTTTAGAGAGAGTTAACCTCCAATTTCCACCAACACCACAAAAACCCGAACAATTCATCAACTGCAGCCAATGAGGAAAACTTAACCTCAGTCCTGATATGATCGGGACCCAAGAAGAGCTCCTTTCAAAGTGAGATGAATTGGATGAAGACAGATTGAAGAAGAAAAAGAAAGTGTGTCATGAGTCTTCCTGCTGCAACGTGATCAGGTTGATGGAGGTCGATGATAATGGCTGGAGACAGGTCGGGTTCATCCTTGCCTTTAAGGCCCACAGCACAGCGATTAACAGTCAAACACATGCATACTCAGCCGGATAATCTGAGAGCTGCTGCTGAATGATAAATACGGGCTGTGCTCCGACTGAGCGAGTGGCAGGGTCAGACAGCAACAGCAACGTTTAGATATTGTATTAAAACTTGCCCTACGAGACTGTCCTAATTCCAAAGAGCCTGACCTTCAGGCGATTATGAGAACTGTCATCAGCTACATTCAAACAGCAGCAGCAGTCATTCGGTCCGGTTCGGAGAGCTAAAATAAGTAATAAGTATGAAAGGAGATGACAGCCGTATTATATTCTTCTTCCATCCACCGCACATTTTCAGACGTCACAAATGGATTTTGAGTGGGTTCAGCTGAGATGTGCTCTATGAACAGAATGGCAACAGACAGTGTCATATAATGTATGAAATAAGTATGGGCTTCCCGGGTGTTTTTCTTTTTTTGCTGTCAGTCACTAATGTAAGGCCTGTCAGCCTCTCTCAGGTTATGAAAGATGTCAGAATAAAACTCTCTGGAGATCACATATCTGTAAGAATGAAAGCACTGGGAGTGTCCCCTGATATTGCCAATGTTTTTGTTTTTGTTTGAAAATAGAATATTGAATAGAAGATTATTAAAATAAAATGCATAAAGTAATACGGATTATGTATGATATACATACATGCAAAACCATCCTGTTTTTTTAAAACACCTGTTAAATGTTAATAGCTTTGGTGTTATCATATAGATTACATGAAAGAGGATTTACCACCTCTCTCTTTCTCTCCTTCCTCCCCTCCAATTTCTTCATATCCCTCTATAGGAGCAGATGGTGAGGATCCGACTTCAGCAGGTGGGATATATCTAGATATGGTAATTGTTGTGCTCCCCTCATTTGGCTTCTGTATCTTTCTTTGTTGCACTTCCTTCTACTGTTGTCAGTTTTGGCATGTGTGACCTTCCCTGCATGAATTTCACACGTCTTTTTCAGAGCTCTTCCCTTACCTGTTTCTTAACACCTTCTCAAGATCTCTTCTAATGTCACATTGTCCTTGCTGTGTTACTCTGATGCATAGAGCATCTCAAAACCTGCGTCATAAATCCCCCTGGTTATGAAATATCACCTGTTCTCTTTTCAAATGCTGCTATTCTGAACGCTCACTCGCGATCGAATTTGGTTGCTGTCTCTGTTGACATTTTTTCTTGCCTTTTATAAAATGTTATAGTTCTGTTGATGTTTCACTGTGGATACACATTCAAACACACACACACACACACATCGAGTAACATAAGGTGTTTGCTTTTCTCCACCTTCTCTCGACCCCCTTGGCTCCTCAGTAGCACACCCATTGATTCCTCTCATCGCGCCTGGTCAGCACTAGCTCTCAAGCCCACTGATCTCTGTGAGCTGAGCTGCTTTGAAGAGCGGTCTGACTCTTCTCTCCTGCCTCTTTGTTTTATCGGGTTCCAAGCTTTCAATAAAACACTCCATCCCTCTCGTCTTCACGTTCCCGGGTGTTCCTCTCATATTGTGAACAAGATGGACATACATCTGTTGTTCTCTGTCACCATAGACAGTTTCATATAGACTTGTGTGTACATTTTTAGATTCTCTTTTGATTCTCTTATGTAGAGACACAATTAAAAGACACGTTGTTCAGCAAATTTTCTTCTTTTTTCTTCTTAATATTATTAATTAATCTTTGTCATTAGGATACGTACCAAAAACGTTTAAGCTGGCTATGATTAAACCGCTCGATAAAATTGATCAAAAGTTCAGTATGGCATACCAAAAGGCTCAGTACTAGGACCTTTGCTGTTCACTCTGTACATGCTACACTTAGGAGATATCATTAGGAAGCATGGCATTAGATTTCACTGTTATGCTGATTATACTCAGCTCTGTTTCTTCACGCCCTGACGGAACTTACCAATTCACAAAACTAACAGAATGCATAGCAGATATAAAAAACTGGAAGACTAGTAATTTCCTACTACTTAATTCTGAAAAAAAAACATAGATTCAAATTATTGGACAAAAAACGTCCTCATGTAATAACCTGGAATACGTCTAACACTTGATGGCTGCTCTGTCAAGTCTTCGTCGTCGGTGAAACTGTGTGTGGTCTTTGATACCAATCTTTCATTTGAAAGTCACGTGTCTAATATCTGTAAAACCACATTTTTCCATCTTAAAATAATATCTAAATTACGTAATATACACTCAATGACAAATACGGAACAATTAGTTAATGTGTTCATGGCATCAAGGCTAGATTATTGTAATGCTATTATGGGTGGTTGCCCTGCACGTTTAACAAACAATCTACAGCTGGTCCAAAACGCGGCAGCTAGAGTTCTTACCAGAACCAGGAAGTATGACCATATCAGCCCGTTTCTGTTAACACTGCATTGGCTCCCTAACGCTGTATACATTTTTAAATATTGCTGATTACTTACAAAGCACTAAATGGTTTAGCTCCCCAGTACTTGAGGTATCTCTTAACGCATTATAGTCCTTCACGTCTATTGCGATCTCAAAATTTTGGCCAGTTATAGTTAACTGGCTATACATAGAATATCAACATCGACTGCTGGCGGTAGATGCTTTTCCTATTTAGCACCAACACTTTGGAACAGTCTTCCTAACATTGTCCGGGAAGCAGACAAACTCTGTCAGTTCAAATTCTAGACTACAAACATATATCTTTGACCTACCATACACATAACACATTATAGACTTCAATAATTAAATGTTAGGCTGCATAGATTAGGTCAGCTGGAACCGGGAACACTTCCCATTAATCCTGATGTACTTGTTACATCATAAGAAGGATGGCGTCTACGCTAATATAAGTCTTGTTTATCCCGAGGTTTACCGCAGTCCGCCGGATCCAGGCTGTATCTAGATCTGATGAAGGATTTGCGCCTGAACCCGACGACAATGCAGTCCTAAAGTGTCAACAAGTCTCTCCCCTGTGAAGGCCTCCTTCCCTTCCCTTTACCTCTGCAAAGATACAACGTTGTCTGGATAATTCCGGTTCATGTGGCAATGCGGAGGCGATAAATAATTCTTTATTATAAATTTTTAAGGGCAGACAAGTAGTTTGTTGAGGGTTGGTTTGTAAAGAAGGACTACATGCCTGCGCACATATATATTCAAACACGTATACCTATAGACTAAACACATCACGTGCACGCCGTCTGTGTTTTCACGGGTTTGCGTTTTTGAGGTTTGCACAGAGATGAGCTTTTTTTTTTTCAAAAGTTTTATGTTAGAACTGTGTCGTGTTAGCGGCCCCTGAGTTATTAACTAATGATCTTTCCAACGGAAGTGAATCAATCAATCAAAACTAACTTTAACTAATGATCTTTCCAGCGGAAGTGAATTACTGTTGTTCAGCAAATTTTCGCAAACAATATCCAATAATTTCAATGAGAATTTCCCATGAAAGATTTCCCCACAAAGATTTCACAACGGGTTCAAAGTGGGCACGTGGATTCACCATTTTTGTTTTAGTTCTCACAAAAATGAAAACCTGTATGACCTTATTTCTTCTGTGTAAAGATAAAAAGAATGAAAAGTGTCTTTACAATGGAAGTCAATGGTAACCAATTTTGTGTTCTGTAGAATAGTTTTTTTCAGTTAACTACAGTATTCATTTAACTTTAGCTTCTGCCTTTAAGTCTGATCCAGTTAATGCACATGCATGTTCTAGTGTAAATAAACCCAATCAAAAAGCTTACAGGCTCTGTATGGCAGGACTTCCATTCCTACAGCCATATTTGCCTGGTTTCAAAGACAAGGCTTAATCCTATAGTCCCAGACTAAAATGCATGTTTGAGCAGTCTTAACTGAAAGCAACTTGCACTGACATATTTATATGCCAGTGCAAGTTGCTTTCAGTTAAGCCATTGTTTTGTCTCAAGATGCACACCAGGAATGTTTTTTTTTCTTCTAAGGCACATTTATAAAAGCTACTTAAATATCCTAGCATTTAACTAGGCCTACTAATGGCTTAAAAAGTGAGTGTTATGATTTATCCCATTCACATCTCTTTGAGTAGGCTATTTTCTCCACCTCAAATGGACTCTGTGGTTACTTAAATGCTTTTCTCAAATAACCACACTATCTATATTGCAGCCATCATATCCTATCCAAAAAACTGTCATTTCTGGATGTCATTTTAGCATCCAGTGGCTTTTTAGAATTTCAGATTATCTCTGCTAACTCTTCAGCCAGCCGTACTTTATGCTGATGCTACTGTTTTTGTTCAATAGTTTACATTTACCAACATCTATTGGTTTCCTCACGGAATTTATGATCTTTGATGAACATAAAAGCCTGCAAATGGTACTGCTTACAACTGAATGGTGCTCACGTTACTTATTTTATTCTTTCATATACTGTATATGCTATAATCTTATATTGTGATTATCAACCACAATGTTCTAGATTTTGATCTTGCATACTTAGTTAAATTTCATATATATATTTGGTTGTATTTTATTTTACATTATGTGCACTCACATGTACTTACAGTGTACTGGATGAAATCCACAGAGCGGATGAACTTTAGATTTTTGTTTGGGATAGTTTTGATTGGTTTCAGATCTGAAGCTTACATATAATCTGGTATTATTTTGGATTATTTTATTTTCCACAATCCACAAGGGTTAGAACAGTGACCTCAATGGGTTCTTCAGTAGGAGCCTGGAGCATTTATTTTAGACTTTTAAACCTAGAATTATGACCTGTTGATGCCAAAATTATACATTTAGTGGGGTTGGTAAGTACATGCAGAAATGTCCCTTTGTGCATATGAACAGCATCATTGGATTCAATGATAAACATGTGGTGTGATGCTTGAATCAGTGCGCTCCTGCAGAATACTGTTTCAATCAAGAGCCCCAGGCTGTCAGCTTAATAGCATGCTACATGTTTTATATAATTATATAGATTAAGTGAGATCAAAAGCACTATTATATAGGTAATCATTTAATCCCCCTCAAATGCATTTATTCCTGTTACAGCAGCCTTATCAAAAGCTATTTGCATTTTATTGTCTTGCCAAGTTTGAGAGCAAGATGAAAATGGGAAGCAGGTTTCTTTTTGTTGCTTTTGATTGCCCCCACATGTCTTTTTTTTTACTGTATGAACTCTGACTTGGCATTGAAACAAAGATTACCAACTGACTCATTTTTGTGTTTCAACGGGAGCGAAAAATTGAGCCGTATAAGCTCTTTGGACTATATATCCCACTGTACTTTCAGAGCTGCAATTGGTCCAATAAGTATGAATAAAACTTCAGAAGTTAAAACACAATCTAAAAATCAGCTCCTTTTAGAACCATTTATTTTATTTCTTAACAGCATCACTGTGCTTTTCACTTCTCCATTGTTTTGTTCAATTATGGATTTGATATGTACATTTCATATGCAGCTTGAGAACATTCATCTTAGCCCACTGGGCCCTTATTAGTGTAGTTGCTATGGAGGAGCGTGTTGCATGAATAATACACTTTCTTCTTCCTCCTGGGGAGTTTGAGCGATGGAGCTAGTAACTGAAGCGAACATTAGTAATTCCATTATGTAACTAAAGGTGGGACCAAGTTCACCAGCCATTATTATGACCCCTCCATCCGACACTCACATGCTAAAAGCCTTCTTTTCTTTGGCCCGGGCACAATTTTTGTAATTCGAGAAACAATATTCCTGCTATGCCTGGTAATTGTTAGCTTCAAACAATTCACAATCATTTGAAGAGTTTACATTAAACATGGCCTTTTGAAAAGCTCAGTAAAGCTCAGGATAAATACATGTTCCTCAAGCAGGTTAATAGCACAGCGTTTGTGTTTATCATATGTTTATAGGAGACAAAAAAGTGGCTGGAGAACCACTAACACATGTTAATCTGTTTTAGATTAAACACATAAAAATGTACACGCATCCATCCATCTAAACCCGGCAATATGTACATTGTCGACCATTTCTTTATATAAAGTTTGGTATACATATGTCCAACTTTTGCCGGATACATACAGTATACTCACATAGGGTGATATATATATACTACAGTATATAGCATATCTCAACTGCTTGACTGCTTGTATCATCACAAAATGTAGATAATATTGCCCAGCTCTAATGTGCTAAATGTCACATGAAGATATATTATAAACACTATATATATTCACATCATGAAGTTGCTTTGAAACTCTGTGAAAAGTGTTGTTCAAAAAAAAAAATTCCCTTGATTTATCTTGTGTGACTCATTCATTAATTATGATATTCTTTCAAAAATGCAATTAAAGGATTACAAAATAAGCACCCTAATCGGTTAGTCTATCCAAAGCAAACTGTTGCAGGAGTTTTCACTTGGCCATGTCTGTTCTTATCAGCTCTGCATTCTTGGAGGGATGTGAGTTGACAGGAGAGAATCTTCGGACTGTTCTTCTCCTGCCAGACTGCTATCATGGTGACATTTTCATGGCATTTCCTGGCTGCCTCTTACACCCTCACCCTCACCCTTAATATCCGAAAGACTTTCCAAGGTGAGCTTGAACTTACTTTGGCTCCCTCAAGAGATTTCGCTCCCTTGGTCACCTGGACAGCCACTGATTAATATATTTTGCCTCTGTTCTGTTTTTCACTTGAACTTGTAGTTGCATCCGTTCAGTTTAGTCAGCATGTCTTGTTATATAAGAGCTGGTTGAACTCTGGAAATTAGAGAGAGGGCAGACGGCTCTAAAAGCTTTTCTCTGCCAGTCGTGGTTCTTAGTGGGAGATGCGAGTGTACTGGGCAGGAGGCAGTGAACTGGTAGGAGGCTGAAACTGCACTCCCCGTAAAGGATGAAGACAGAATTAGGCCACGTATGAGCTGTGTAAGCTCTTACCCTGCAAACTCTGTGAACTGAACATCTCTTTTAATGTGCCTGCATAGGCATTAATGTGAAGGTGTGGTTTTTCTGTGGTACAATGATTCTTGATTAAGGACAGTGTTATAAATTACAGTATTGTGACATTGCTTCTCTACTGAGTGCATGTAAGATGTGCCACGTAAAATTTGAAGACATATGCAAGTTCTTTTTTTTCTTTTTTTATAAAAACAATGAATGAACGAATTGGTTGTATTCATGTGTGAATTTAAACTGAATTGACTGCACCCCATAAAACATTTATTTGGAATTTGATTTGGGATGACAGGAAGAGGATTTGACATAATGTCAATTTAAAAAATGAATTGCATTCAGGGGAATTATCTATCTACTATCTATCTATCTATCTATCTATCTATCTATCTATCTATCTATCTATCTATCTATCTATCTATCTATCTATCTATCTATCTATCTATCTATCTATCTATCTATCTATCTATCTATCTATCTATCTATCTGTCTTCATATTGTTCTATCTACAGTATCATTATGTTGATATATCCATCGTTTAATCAATCTATGCACATAAACCTTTACACCTCCAGGCTTTTAAACTTTCAAACAAGTTTCAAACAAGCCACCAAAGTTTTCTTGATAAACATTGCTTGTTTACAGTTTTTCTCAGTTGCTTTGGTGCATTTCTCAGATCAGAAATGAAATTCTCAAAACTACTTGTTCAACCTCCACATCATCTAGTCACGTATGCATATCATAAAAGCAGTTTCTCATTCTTTTGCACAAGTTGCTATTGCTTTGGTACATTCATGCAATTGATTATGTACAATTGTCTTCTGTTTTCTACATTATCAGTTGCTAATGTCATGTTGCTAAAAATTTATGAAATAGTTCTCTGTGCAATAGTCTTACCCCTCGAAACATCTAGTTATTTGTTCATCGTATAAGTCATTAAATGCAAAATGGTTGATCTAGTTGTCATAAACTGTTAAGCATATTTATTAGTTTTGTAAATGTGCCATGAATTGATGGATTGTGCAGGTGAATCTTGACTTTCACTACTGAAGAGAATGTAGATCAAACAATGAGAAACCAGTTCATCTCTCAAAAATAAATATGTGTGTCAATGTACATGTCAGTGCCATCAGAATGACAAGTCCCTGTGTCATTGTGTACGGATAAGCTGTGTCAAATTGCTTAGTCATGTTGTCAATAATGTACTCTGGAGGGATGTTCTGATGTAAACTATGGCTAAAGTTTTGATGACAGTTACTGTATTGAAATGTACAAAGCTGCGCTTCTTCTGAATGCCATATATCCATTTCAAAAGTACAAATTTACACACTACTGTACGTGAGTTATTGATTGAAAGAGACTGGATAGGATTCACAGTTACACATTTAGTGGTCTGACAAAAAAAAAAAAAAACATAATAATTTTTTATTGTGATATAGAAAAGAAAAAGAAATAGGAGCACAAAGGCAAAAATACAACATTAGAAAGGCAAACACAGGAAGGACCCCTTAGGCAGAACTTTGCTTTTGCATGCAGCACTGTATAGGCTTGCCAATTGAAGAGATGCAACTTTGAGCTATTTCAGAGAACTAAGGATTTTGAGCAAGAGACTGGCTTTTACAGGTAATCCATGTTGTTTTGCTATTTGTACAAATTGTTTTGAGAAATGCACTTACTGTTTTGCAAATGTCGAGGATGATTCGATAAATGTACCAAAGCGACTGAGAAAAACTGTCATAAAAAAGTATTACACACACACACACACACACACACACACACACACACACACACACACACACACACACACACGCACACACACACGCACACACATATATAAAAAGGGTTTTTAAACGATTAATCGCGATTAATCACATCCAACATAAAAGTTTGTGTTTACATAATAAATGTGTGTGTACTGTGTATAATTATTTTATATATATAAATAAACACACATGCGTGTATATATTTAAGAAATATTTGCATGTATATACTGTATATAGATTTATATATAATTTATATTATATGTAAATATAAATATTTTATATATAAATAACAAATGTTCCTTATATATATATATACATGCACGTGTGTGTATTAATATATATAAAATAAATATACACAGTACACACACATTTATTATGTAAACACAAACTTTTAAGATTTTGGATGCGATTAATTGTTTAACAACCCAAATCCGAATAGCAATTATGCATCATCTACATCCAATCAATTTGGGGTTTGAATTGTTATTAAATACATTTATAAATTTATAAAATAAATTCTCAATTAAATTCTGAATGGTGCACAACCGTGTAACATAGATTGGGGTTGGAACATTTGTACTTTGAAAGTCATATTTAAATGTCACAAATTTGATTATTTGATTACTTACCTATACATAGTGCAAACTGTATTTGTAAATTGATTATACATTGCAACATTTCTTTGTTTTAAAATGTTTCAACTTTATTTCCTAGCTTAAATGAAAAAAAAAAAAAAAGTATATATAGCTATAGTGGGGGGAAAAAGTATCTCTGGAGTCCCCAGCCTCATAAGATACATACAGGTCATGTGCACATGACCTCACTGTTGCTCTGCACTGGTGCTTTGCTTGATTTGGCTTTACTGGAAGTCTGATTTGAGCTCCAGCTGCCCGCTTGCTCACCTCTCTACCTCCCAAATGCTCGGCTCAATCTGCTCATGATAACTCAGACATGGAGGCTGTCTGAGCCCCTCTAACCTCCATCACCTTCACCCTGGAGATCATTTGAGGGGACTCCAATTAAAACACCTCCTTCCTCTGGATGTCAAGGTACAATTATCCAGTGGGCTGTTTGTTTTATGTGATGCTCTATAGATGGTTCGGTGTGTAATTATCTTAGACGGATTGCTTTATTTAGTGACAGCTTTATTTGCATGAATCTCACAGAAGTCAGATATAGGTGATCCAATCGATGGCTTAAAGGTTTGTGCGGTAAAAACCTGCACAGGTTCAGACGTCAACGCTGTAATTATCATAACCCAACCGAGTGATCACCATATCTCCATATTAATGCGTTACAATTTCCATACCATCTCAGTGACATTACCCACAATCTGCATAAATGAATACATTAGAGAGCGTAACACATTTGGGTTGCTTACCTGTCTCACTTCAATAAGGTTTGAGTTGATTCGTATAAGTGAGCAACTAAAATGAATTCTCTTTTGGGAATTTAGTCGGAAGCGTCCATCAGAGAGTGATTAATTGTGCAGGAAACATCGGGCGCTTTTCTGTGTTTAACCACCACTGAGGATTTACTATTCTGCATTGTAGACGGGCTCTTCTGATAGATTGGCTTCCATTGTGACTTGTCGGAAAATCGGGATGCGTGAGCCAGCCAACATCAATTACTTTCCTGCCACAAGCACGAGCCTCCCAACAAC
This sequence comes from Phoxinus dragarum, assembly GCA_033366665.1. Taxonomy (NCBI): domain Eukaryota; kingdom Metazoa; phylum Chordata; class Actinopteri; order Cypriniformes; family Leuciscidae; genus Phoxinus; species Phoxinus dragarum. The sequence continues at coordinate 46,252 of JARPMJ010006940.1, forward strand.
GGCTGACATTCTTGTTGATCCCCCTGACTTGCACCACAAAAGGAAACAGCACAGAGGACAAAGCTTTGTTTCATCGGCCACAATGCCTGGCGATGTCTCTCAGGAACGTGTGCAAATGTGGCATACGTCCCCCTCCCTCCCTTCTTTCACTCCCGTTTCTCCTCCTCATACTGTCTCTCTCCATCCCTGTCTTGCTCTCCCTCTTCTTACTTGCATCTCTCTGGAGGTAGAGAGGGGGCTGTCACAAAGCTTTGTGCGGTTATAGATCGTCATGTCAGAATGCAGGCTTAGCTGTCACCCTCTCCTTCAGGATGCAGAGGACTTTTAATAGAGTTCTGGCAAGGTTATTACATGATGTGTCCCTTTAATTAGCTACTACTTTTAGCTTATAAGATACAGTGCTGGAATTCTCAAATGTTGATACTTGATAGGGTTGCCTTCTGTGGCACATATCTTCTCTTAGTGACTTTGTTGTCTAAGAAAACTACTACTGTAACTGAAAAATTGACAAATTGTCCTGACTTCATGCAATGTATACATTTGTATGTAAAACCAGCAGAAAAAAAGGTGATTTACACAATACAATTGAAAAGTTTTAAGTCTCTTATGCTCTGAAATAACTCTTTTCTATTTCATTACATTTTATGATGGAATGTATTGAATGTATATTCAGTACACGGAATGTACTGAATTTTCAGCAACCATTACTCCAGTCTTCAGGGTCACTTGATCCCTATAAAATGTTATTTCACTGCATTACTTTCAAAATGTCTTAGTATCGTCAGAGACAATTTATATAAGAGACATGCCACTTCCTCAATCCTCAATACAATTATATAAGGAAAACCCGTAATGGCAAAGATGGCGGTTGTATGCATTTGTCCCGCCCCTCCCGCTGGAGAGCCAATCATCTGCTTTTAACTGTCAAGCCGGGAAACATTTAAGCTAACACAGTCTCACCCCAAAACGTCACATACTGACGCGTCTTGACCATTCGGCAACATACGACGAAAAAGGTACCCTTTAACGTCCATATGTGACGATTCGGGAATGGTTGGGTTTAGGTATGCGGTAGGGTACCGCTAGAAGGCGCTGCTGGTGCGCTTATGTCTGCGTCTCATATGGACGTTAAAGGGTACCTTTTTCGTCGTATGTTGCCGAATGGTCAAGACGCGTCAGTATGTGACGTTTTGGGGTGAGACCGGGCTGTTTAAGCCTATCGTCTGGTGCACTGACGCATGCGCACAGTTGAGGTTTTGCCTGTTGGTGTCGTGAACCCTTGCTCATGCGTAGTTAAAGTATAACCTGTGAGGAAAAAGGCGTTTTAAACCTTATTTTGGGGCAAAGTCATCACACTTTTTCAGCGATTTTTATCATATTTTACTGCTGTTTCTATACATGCAGTTTTTATGTCCCGGTGACCAGTGAAAGTGCAGTTCTGACTCTCTGCCCATTCATTTAGATAGGAGCCTGGTCTTGTTAGTCCGAAATAGCTGCCCGGAGGCGTTGCCAAGATGGC
>JARPMJ010006941.1:0-47762 GCA_033366665.1 Phoxinus dragarum
GTAAGGCTTCTCTCCAGTGTGAATTCTCATGTGCCTATGCAGGTTTCCTTTTTGATTGAAACTTTTTCCACATTGTTTGCAGGTGAAAGGCTTCTCTCCCGTATGAATTTTTGTGTGGTAATTAAGGTTTCCTTTTTGGTTGAAACTTTTCCCACACTGTTGACAGGTGAAAGGCTTCTCTCCGGGGTAAACTTTCTTGTGGACTTTAAGGTTACAGTCTTGAACAATAGTCTTTACACACTGAGAGTATGTAAACGGCTTCTCTCCGGTGTGAGTTCTCATGTGCTTGTTAAGAATTCCTTTTCGGGTGAAACTTTTTCCACATTGTTTGCAGGTAAAAGGTTTCTCTCCAGTGTGAATTCTAATGTGGTCTTCAAGGTGTCCTCTCTGTTTGAAACCATTTCTACACTGAGGGCACATATAAGGCTTATCAGTGGGAATTTCCATGTGCCTGTTAAAGCTTCCTGTTTGATTGAATCTGTTTCCACACTGTTTGTAGCTAAAATGACTTCTAGTCCCGGTTTTTTGAGCCATTTCTCGTGAGGACTTTTCAGTCTGTGAGCAAGTACCAGATTTTTCTCCAGTAATGAAAACTTGCTGATTGTTATATTGATCTTTCTCTTCCATTTCATTCAGTTCTTCAGTCTCCTCTTTCAGTGCCATCAGGTCTAAGGACAAAATAAGAGAAACAAATTGTTAACCCCAGTTTAATGGCACAAAGCAACAGACATCAAACATTTATACAAGTAAAGCATGTTAACCAATTAAAAAGAGGCACCGCTGGGTACGACTTTGTAAAATTAAGCCAATGTACCATGAGGTTAGGCAGGTGTGCATGGCGCTTTACCAACCCCACCAGTGTGTTGCAATTGACGAGAGGATGGTCGCATCCAAAGCCCGCAGCGGACTCCGCCAATACATGAAGAACAAGCCTGTAAAGTGGGGTTATAAGCTGTTTGTGCTGGCAGATTCCACCAATGGTTACACCTGGGACTTCATCTACGAAGGCAAGGGATCACAAATTGTCAAGGGGCTCAGTTATGACTCCGTAATGCGGCTCATGAATACGCAGTTGCTTGGTACCGGGTACAAGTTATTTGTGGATAACTTTTACACAAGCCCAGATCTCTTTCGTGACCTGCTGGCAAAGAAGATCTGGGCCTGCGGTACTATTCGCGGACAGCGTATTGGGTTCCCCAAAGACAGGCCAGGCGGGCTCCCCGGGGCACCATTCGCTGGATCCGCGAGGGGCCCTTGGTGTTTGTTCAGTGGAGGGACACCAGAGATGTGCTAATGTGTTCCACAATCCATGCAGCACATGGAGAGGATACAGTCCAGAGAAGGATCAAGGGGGCAGATGGGCAGTGGTCTGTACTGGATGTCTCCATTCCACCAGCCATCAAGGATTACAACAGGTATGTACTTTTGTTTTTATAGTTTCGACTCTTTGAATTGAATTTTGATATCATGCCAATGCATCAATGCCCTGATTGGCTACTACTCCATCCTGCTCAAGACCAAGAAGTGGTACCGGTCTTTCCTGTTCCACTTCATCGACATCGCCATTGTCAACGCCTTTATCTTGTACAAGGAGATGGCCATTGCAAGGCAGGAGAAGGTGATGTCACACAAGGCCTTTCGTGAGACCCTGGTGATGGAACTGAAAGCGTTTGGGTCTACCACCACTGCCCCTCCACAGCCACCCCCTCCTGCTCCCCAAGGTGCCTTACACAAACCTGTACATTTTTCACAGGATGGCACCGTAGGTCGGAGGAGGTGACTGACACATGGAGTTGAAACTCCCCAATCGACCAAACCTAAAATCAAAACACTCACATATGCAAGCGAGAGAGCACAACAGATCAAAACAAGAGAAAAACAAAACAATGATATAAAAATAACCAACACATGAAACACATTTAATGTTTAAGTATCAGAACAATTGTGTCTTCTGAACCAGAGAAACCATATTTGTGAAGAATTTCAATCAGGATTTAAGCCCCATCATTGCATAGAAACTGCTTGCTGAAGTTACAACCCAGCAACCACAGAACGTTGGCAAAACGTACCCGACCTTCTAACAACGTTTTAACAACATGGCCAAAAGGTTGCTTTAACTACGCTGTGTGGTGAAGGTTGTTACAGCGTTGTCACAATGTTGATATTAAACCACCGTTCAGGGCCATTGCTTAAGGTTGTGCCTAGGGTGTCTGGAAAACCACTGGACTACATAATGTACTCTTCACTCGTCACGGCCCTGAAGCAGGAAAATCAGCCTTTAAATTCCAACCACCTGTTGGGCTCATTGTGTTCCCATTCATCATCGAGCAGATATGTGAGTATTGCGTTTAATTTAGCCTACCTCAGCTATCAAACACAACCTACAACTTTCATTTAATGTGACTAATGTAGCCTCGCTCGCACTGTTTTCAGTTTTTCATTTGATTTGTCCGCTATTTAGTCTCATTCGTTTCTTTGCTCCTCTGGATTTGTGGATGTTTCCACAGTTACCGACCTTTATCGGCCGGTTCGACTAGTGTCTGCCATACAGAACCCGGCTTTGTTCATTAAATGTTCTGATCTGCCTTTGCTTTTTATGTTTTATTTATTATACTTAAAATAAATTTATATATTCGTTTATTTATTTATTTTATCACAAATTAAAAAAAACTTATGGAAGTGCAATTTGATTACCATATGCAGTTTTAATTAAGTTGAATTAAAGAAACCTGTCATTTTTACTCTTCAAAGTGTATACTTGCAGGTGTTGATTATAATTAGGCTTATTTACTGATAGCCACATTAAATAATAATAATGATGCACAATGTTTAAAAAGTATATAATTATCTAGCAAAATGCTAAATGGGGGATATCTATTGGCATAAAAAAAAAAAATTGTCAGAACGTCGCCTCTCAGTTGCTGAATGTCGCACAACAACGTTTCTACAGCCCTGCCGCGTCTTACAATTCTACGTTGTTACAATGTTGCGAGCACGTAGACAGCGCCGTTGCCATAGCAGAAATGCAACGTGCCAGAGACGTTGCCACAACATAAATGTGTTTGCTGGGAAATTACCTGCTTTTATCATCTGATTGTGCATCAAGGTAAAATAGTGACAAATACCTTTTCTTTTCCAGACCCGTTTCTATTTGTCGCCCTTGGCGCAATAATTAGCTGCAGCTTGTACACATGCTGTATGCAGGGATGCAAACAGATGTATGGTCAAAAAAGAGAGGTAATCGAAGCCCTCGCCCCGTGGCAAATATCCAGATACTTACATTGCCGCCATCCCCGGACAACCCCGTACAGGCACATAGAGTAAAATAAAATTCTGAAAAACTATCTAGCACTTCTTCTTGCTTTACTACTCTTCTTCCTGAAAACAATTTCACCTGATGATTTGAGTAGCTGACAGCATTGCACTGACTGACAGTTATTATTTTTCATGAGACTTTTGTAAATACTTGTTTCTTCACCTTGACAACGTTTATTTTTACAAATAAAAGCGAAACTGAGTGAAAAAAAATATGACAGGAAATGGATGATGTGAGCCAATAAATGCTCATCTACCACCATCTACTGGATATAGGCAACAACAACAACAAAAAGATTATATAAATGAACGCGTTTTCTATAAAATGTTGGATTTCCTGCACCTTGAAACGTCTGGTATTGCAAATTAGAACAAGATTAACAAATAATGTTTTTGGTCATCACATTAAAAATAAAATTTTGAAATGCTGGAATAATGTTGCGTGTCCAGTTTACAGACATCGCGTTTCTTATTCCAACATTCATATTAGCTAGGCAAGTGTGATAATGACATTAAAATAGAAATGCAACATTAAAAAGTACAGATTGTTCACTGGAAATGCCTGAGCTGGCTTATCGGAAACCAGGAAGTAACTGTGCATATAGTCCATTAGGAATTCAGGAAATTAAGTCATATAAAAATGAAAATATTGAGACAACTATTCATCAGCATGCATTGATTCATCCTATGTTGTAGCAAAAAAAAAGTTCTCAAGCCACCAGGCACTGATGTGAACGGAAGTGAATCAATCATAACTTTATACAATACCTTCATTCTAGAGCTGCTGTAAAACCAAAACAATCTCTGTTACTTTAATGTCCTATTGTTAAAAGCGCTATGAAGGTGACTTTACCTGATTAGACTAAAAACAATCTAAACTAGCACTACAAATTAATAAAAGAACACAAACTATACAGACACTTTATTTAGCCAATTGTGTTTTATATTGTCACAAAAACAATTGCTATTAGTTAGTAAAATTTGCAATTTACACGTTTGTGTTTGTTGCATTGGCGCTTCGATTCGCTGAATTATTTTGTAAAGTTTTTCCTTTGACTGAGAGTTTAATTTGGAGCGCTTTGAATCACTAAAATCAGTTGTTGCCAATAAATTGATTCAATTGCCTGAGTTTCCAAAAGCTCTTTTTCTCCATCACTACTTGCCAGTGACTAAATTCTTGTTGAACCGATTCATAATATAGAGAGCGACGCACCTTTAATGTTACTTGTTTTCATTCACGTTAGAGAGCGCACTGAGACCTTATATTGTTTTCATTCTGTTACTTTGCTCACAGAGCGTTAATAATGGTATAAAGCAATGCAATGTAACATTTAATAACGCATAATTCATTCTGCGTCGCTTGTAAAACATTGAAGTCGATTAAATGGTTTCTATAGGTTTAAATAAACACCGTAAACACTTAAAACACAAACCTTTCTTCAGCCGAACAGATGCAGTAGCGCGGCGCAGCCTTATGACGTCATTGAACCAGACCAAAATAAAAGTCCTGACACAATAAATATCAGCTGTATGCAGTCACTCACATTGTTTTTTTGACCAGTGAAAATGGGTTAAGTTCAACAATTTGCAAATAGAGTAACATTGAGATCTCCATATCTCTGGGAATGAACATTATAGGGCCCTAACAATTAACATACAAAATAATAGTTTGCTAATAACCAGAATTAAAAATTATATTGGAATATCTTTAATACTTATTGAGTTACAGGCACACAAACATAGGAAAATAATATTTATGGCTCTCAGACAGGTATGTTCTATGCAATTATTTTCATTAATAGAAAAAATATACACTTCTAGTTTCAACAAACATTAAAGTTTTGCCTATTGGACAGAATCTCACACTCTTTCATTCACATTTTGTAATATGATTAGTACATTTCGGTGTACGTTTGTGATTTTAGACGCAGCAGAGTGTGAACGGGACTTTTATTTTGGTTTTGTTGTGTGACGTCATAAGGCTGCGCCGCGCTCCTGCATCTGTTGTGATTTGGCTGAAGAAAGGTTTGTGTTTTAAGCATAAGTGTTTAAATCAATGCAAACTCTTAAATCAATCTAATCGTTTTTACAAGCTATGTAAAACTAAATTAATCATTCAGAATGTAACGTATTTTTTTATCTAATATTAATGAGTGGTGTTTTGTGCGAGTTTACATAAAGTAACAGAACATTAACAGTAACAGAAAAGGTGCGTCTCATTTCGCTCCCTGTATCGTCAATCAGTTTATCATGAATATGAATTCTGTTACTGGCAAGTAGTGATGGAGAAATTGAGTGTTTTTAAACTAAATTGAACAATGATTTGTAAAATGATTCACTGATGCGAATCACCTCGATCTGACGTCACCTGGTGGTCACACAGTGTCAATGCAACGAGAACACAAAGGGTGTAATTATTTTACAAACCAACTGCTAATGTTTTCATGAAAGTGTGATCTGTTAAATGTAATCTTTACATTTATTTAATTTATATTATACAAATGTAATAGCCTACCAAATATAAATCATAACTAAATATTTGTGTTTGTATAATTTGTGTTATTTAAGTTCATTAACTCTCACTTTGACTCTCTTACCAGTGAACTGAACTAGATCTGATTGAGACACTCAGAGATTAATTTTTCTTTCTGTTAATTATTCTCTTCTTAAACAGGACAAACACACAGAAAAACTCCCAGTGAGCGACTGAGATCCACGTGACACACTATTATAAAGATGGCGTTTATTAAAGAGGAGAGTGCAGACTTCAAGATTGAAGAAACATTCAGTTTGAAACAAGAAGAAACTGAAGAACAAACAGGTCAGTTTCATTCTCAAAGCTGAACTCAGTCATTTGATCCTAGGGCTGGGCGATATGGGTTAAAAAAAATCTGATTTACGGTTTAAATTGATTTTCTCCCCTACTTAAAATCAATCTGCAGATGACAAAGAAATAGTTTAAGACAAGTTTTACCTTTATTTTGTTTTGATTTTCCCTCCTGGGATTTGATCTGGATTGAACAAAAAATCTTAAATTGCAAACAAAACATTCAGCAGCATTAAATATTTGCTTATTTGTTGTGTTGGTTTTAGTTTGAACATCCTTTCTTTTTTTTTATTTAGAAATGTATTTGGTACTTGGTAGCACATACCTGGGGTCCAACATTTTCATCATGCAAATAAACCCCAGCTTTTCCACAGTGTATATGGGCACTAGAGATGTGACGGTGATAATATTATCCCACCGGTTAATCAACTTGTGACAACACCGGTAATATCGGTTTCATCGCGTGGGAGAAGCGATGTATAAAATCAAAATATGAATAAAACTAGGCCTAAATAAAAAATGTAAATAACACTCCAGGTCTCCGCACCAGTCACTTAACTGAAAACTATGAAAGCCGTGTGACCGGTCAAATAAAAAAAATACATTACAGAAATTATTCCCTCTGATTTTCTATTTCATTAATAAAGTTTGACTACTCGCAGCAGTCTCGCATGCGCTTAGAGCTCGTGTGAATTGCACGTATAAAATGAAGTTAACGAACAACCTTGATGCTCGATCCATCAGGAAACGCCACACAAGGCGCTGAATTTCACTGCGCTTCATGAAGAGTTTTTCTTTTGCGCGTAGAAGCCGTTCGCCGGAGATGTGTTAAAAGATAGCGGAGTGCATTCATGATTATTAGGCTGCCGGGATAATAATCCTCCTGGCGCCGGGTCTGAGTGAGTCATTTACTCTCTTACCTTTGTTCTTTGATTAACATTAATGACAGGGCAAAGAATGCAAAAAGAAGGTGCTTCTGGGTGTAAAATGTCGGTGCTCTTTGGTTGTATGGGAATCTAATAGGTTAGGAACTCCAAGGCACTCAATATACTTGTATGTGGGAGAAAAAAAAAAAACTTGCATCACAATAATTTGTGATTGTCAAAACATTTGGTAACTTATTTTTATTAAGTTTACTGACAACATGTTACAATGTTTAGCTGCATGGTTACAATTGCTGGCAGGTTACTGTATTTATTATTGCTTGAGATCGTGATTCAATATCGATTCATTTTGATAATTATTAGTTACAGTAGATACATGTTAAAAAATAAATCACTAATGCTGAAAACATATTGAGCCCTATTTTTTATTACAGGTTAAAAATAACTACTTAAATAAAATATAATGCGTTCTTTATTATAATAACAACTTTATAATATTTTAATGATACAAGTAAAAATATATGTAGCCTAATATATGTAGCCATATATAACAAAACTCTATAGCTCATTTTTCCAGCCTATAAATGGTCATTAAATTGCTTTCCTGATGTAAATGTAACTTATGTGACACTGTTCTAGCCGACCTGTTTTATTGACTTCTTACCGCGGTTGAAAAACACTGATTGATCTGAGGCATACACATTTCGGTAAGTTCGGGTTTATTTACTAATAGTAAAGAAGAGCAGAGCCGAGAAGAGTCAGAGTTGATCGGTTCATGTGCCGCTTGAACTGAGGCGCTACAGAGATCTGTCACGTCACATTTACAAGCGCCAAAATGGTATTATTGTTTGAATTGCGTAATAAAATTGACAGAATCTGAAAGATTTCCAATATAGATTGCGACTGCATCTGTGATCGCTTCCCACCGGGCCCCATTCTTATCATACCGGATTCAGTTTGTAAATGTTTGTAAGACTGTAGGTTGTTTTTTGGCGGCTGTGCTTGTGCTGCCGCGGTCTTGTTCATTTCGTATTCGTTGTTTCATCCATGCAAGTCAATCCACACAAAAAAATGTTTTGGCTTCGTAATCTTTAATCACAATCTGAAAATGGCCCTCCCCTCTGCATTGGAGGACCTTCCCTGATGACGTAGGTTTGACGGTTTGGTGTCTGCTTAACATCCGTAACCACGCCCCTCCAACTGACAGTAGACAGGCGAGCATTGACAGCCCTTGAAAGGAGAGATGGCGAGGAGGTGCATTTTTGGTTGTGGCACTCACGGGACTTTTCCCATTCCCTAAAATTCCCTCGTTACGGTCCAGATGGCTCGATTTTTTTACATTTAGAGGAAGGAGGGATAACAGAGAGGTCACGGATGTGCTCGAAGCACTTCACGCGCGAATGCTTAAAAAATTGGACAGAACACATAATGGGGTTTGTGAGATATCTGTCATTAACAGATAACGCGGTCCCGTCAGTGTACACCGTTGGTACCTCACGAAGTTTGACGGTAAGTGGAACTAGCTACAACCAAGCTCTTGAGACGTTGAACATCATACAGGGCTGCCAACATAACTTTGTCATATTATTATTAATAAACTAGTCCAGGTGACCATTCGAACTCTCCGCATGTAAAGACTCAAACATGTAAGGTCTGATTCCCGTGACGAAATGATCCTCCGTGTGCTCCTGTTCTTCTTCATCTTCCTCCTCCTCCTGCAGCAAACTCATTTCTCGATTGAAGAATACTGCTGGCGGTGTTTCTGGCGGCGAGTAATCCTCAACAACCGATTGTAAACTTGCGTTTAGATCTGCCTCCATTTCTGAATGAAACACCTACTTTTCTAGATCCAATCAGGTGCTAGTTGGGAGAAAAAAAGCCACGCCCACTATTTTTCCTCATTTAGTATTCCGTTTCTCTCGGAAATACGTCACAACACTGAGATAAAGTCGGTTGCAACTTCCGGTTCACGCGGACTTTAAAATGTCCAGCTCTACAGAAATGAGTGGGTGGACAGACATGTTGAGATCACATGACCAGATAAACACAAATGCTGCTTTAACCTGAGAAGATCCGACTTCGCCATTCGTTATTACAACGTCACGCTTTAAATTAGGAAAATGTATTCATAATTAACATAAACAAAACAATTATTTTCTGTAACATTAACCCCAAAATCTACTTTTAAATTAAACAATTAAAACCATTAATTTCTTTCACTTAATTATGTAACAGTATCTAACAAAAACACGGGGGCTACAGTGACTGAAATTCGGATGGTCAAAATAATTAGTTCACAAATGAAATTCTCATAATACATTTTAACATACCTGAATATAAATAGCAGTAAATATTTTCTGAATCAATCCATAAATGAGTCAGTCGTTTTTTTACTTCTCATCCCCAGAATTGCTCACATAAAGTTAATCTAGGACGAGTGTTTCTCCTACTGTGGATCTTCTTCACAGTAATGCTGCGTTCACACCGAACGTGAATTGAGCGTCAAATTCGCTTCTGAACATTTTGAATCCACGCTTTGTGTATAAAGCGAGCGTTGTTTTTATTATTTAGAAAATAAGTAATTTAGCTGTATTTTTGTACACCATTATTTCCTTCAGTGTGAAGCGAAATAGGCCAGGTCCACCACAACATGCACATATAAGTTTAGACCCTGAGTCACTAACTTTTTCAAATGGCAGGTTTTCATCTCATTCGGAAATTTATGACTGCAAGTGTTGTTCTATCTGAACAATGTCATTCCTTTGATGTTCTGAATAATTATATAGGTCTGTGCCATTTCTTTGTTCAGGTTACTACTGTAAAATAATTGAAATTTATTTTTGTTTGGATGATAAATGGAGCCAGCCTCCAAAAGTAATTAACCTGTCCTGTGATTTTTTTTTTCTCTCTCACACACAACACTGTCCAGACACGAACTATGTTCTTATATTCTAAAGTATGTTGGTTGTTTTTACATTAGAATAATAATGTTTCATATCTAGATTAGATATGGAATAAATAGTGTCACGGGGTGACAAAAACCTGAACAGGACTAAGATCCTGGGGAAGGCGCTGCAAATTGGTTGCCATGGCAGCGAGGCCAATTGCCTGAGTGACAGCAGGTGTGGGGCAATTACAGGGAACGCTGTGAGAGGGACACATATTCAGATGGGGCTTTAAAAGCAGAGAGAAAACAGACTGTGGGGTGGTTCTCCTCCCGTGTAGTACTGTGTTTGTCAGCGGGTCGTTCTTTTTATTATGGCTGGGAGTGCTGGAGATCGAAGCTAAGGAAGAGAAAGGAAGTAGTGAAGGATTTGTCAGCGAAAACCTAAGGAATATCGTCAGCAGTGGGAAAGACGCAAGTAATGAGTATTGGATCCGTTGTTTATATGCACTAACACTGAAGTGGTGTTGCAAGTTTGGAAGTGTGTGGCACGAGTGAATTATTACACCGAGTGAATTGTTGATCTGTCTCCAACTTCAGTCTTCTCTTTGCCGAATGTAACGACAGCTGCAACATTCTTCTGCTTTTCCTGGAGCGAAGGCGAGCCCTGGCCAAGGACTAGCTTCGATCTGGTGGGAGAAAGACCAGTGGGTGAGTGCTGGCCCTAATGCACGGTGTGTGAGTGGAATTACAGTGCCTGAAGTGACGATTCCCCCGGTTTGTGCTGTGAAGTGAAATTGTTGTGTGGAGAAATATTAGAAGTCTGCCGTGCACTCTTCCCATTCAGTCTTCCACCCGCTGTCTCCAGGGGAAGGTGTCGACAAATCAAGAGCCCCACTTCCTCCGTGAGAAGATCCGGCCCTGTTAAAGCTGAGTGTTTTATATATCACTGGACTGTTTAAAACCGTGCTGTGTTTGTTCCAGTGTCCAACGAAGTGGAGCGTGTCGCTCAAGTGTTCTCCCAGCCTGGTGGTCCCCACACGCCCCTATTGGAAACCCTTGCCCTGTTCAGACGAAGAGAGAGGTATATCAGTTGAAGTTTCATGTGCTATTGGAACCGTTAAGACCTTCCTGTACTGTTTCAGTGTTCCACGAAGCGGAGCGTTTCCGTCCAAGTGCCCTCCCAGCCTGGTGGTCCCCACACGCCCCTATTGGAAGCCGGTTGCCCTGTTCAGAAGAAGAGAGAGGTATATCAGGAGAGAGCTTCATGTACTGTTGAACAGCGAACCTTACTGTATCGTTCCAGTGCCCAACGAAGTGGAGCGTTTCATTTCAAGTGTCCTCCCGTCTGGTGGTCCCCACACGTTCTCCATTGGAAGCATCTGCCGAAACGGAAGAAGAAGGTACCTCAGCGGAGTGTTCACATACCGACGAACGGTTAAACCCCGCCATATCGTTCCAGTGACTCGCTCGCCCCCACACTTGTATACTTACCTGGTGACCTACCTGGACGGCGTGAGGATTTCTCCGGATCCCCATTCAACGAGCCCCGGCCCGCTACGATCGTTCCTCCCCTCCCATCCCAGGAGGTCCAGAGACGCGTGAACTGCCCTGGCGGCAAGAAGAAGTTTTAATTAGTGCTTATTCAATTGTCCAATTTTAATATAATAAAGTACTGTCATTATTTTTATCCCCTTGTCTGTCTGGTCCTTGACCCGTTCCTCGAGGTGGTTCCCGGTTTCCAGGGGTGGGTGCAGTCTGGCTTGGCCCGCCCCGACCTGTGACAATAGCATTCAATACAAAATGAATATATTGAAATCAAGTTGTGTGATCAAATATTTGCTTTGTTGTGCATTAGAACCACACCAGGCTTTTAGTCATCCAGTGTTACAAAATAATTTATTGAGGCCAAACATATAAAATAAGTTACTGAGTTATTATTGAATGAGTGACTCCAGGCGGGCCTTAATCACGTCACTTCACCACGTGACTGCAGGAAGCTACTCCTGATTGGTTAACGCGGCGCGAACTGATGGCAAAGTTCAGATTTTTCAACTCGGGCGTCACACGCGAATTCGCCTCAAACGCGTGAATGCACAAAAAGAAACAAATAAAATCACTCAACCGTAACGCGCAATTCGCTCAATTTGCCTCTTGTGTGAACTGGGCGCTCAAATGAGGCGAAATTGCGTCCACCGCGCCACGTTAAACGCGTATTATCGCGCTGCAGGACCTCCAGATGCACGTCAAAGCATCTTTACATTGACTTAACATGGAAATCACTCGCTCAATTCGTGTTCGGTGTGAACGCAGCATAAGAGCCACAGCATTCATGTGAGGAACAAACTCTTCATGACTCTTTAGTAACAGCTGGATTTTTACTGAGACTAGCTCGTATATGATGCTGAGAGCATACGCTGTTTGAAACTTACAGCTAAACAACACTATTCTCATAATCACAAACATGAACATTATGCTAATAATGGCTGGTAATAAATATTTTTGTCCTGTACATTTTCCCAGTTCACTCGCTGTTGGCAGGTGTTTTGATACCCTGTCTGTCTTTCTCATCTGTCTTCATTTAAAAGTTAGACTCGAAGTAACCAATCACAGGTCGTGTCTTCTCTGAACATTAGCTTTCTTTAGGTCAGGGACGTAACCACCGTAGACAGTGAATGGTGGTTAAAGTTTTATGACAAAGTTTTCATTTTTAGGCTGGTTTGCCTTAGCCTTCAAATCCTGTGAAGGATCCCTTTACCACTCTATAGATAAAGCATTTGTCGGGATAATTTCGGTTTCGCGTATCTACCCCGAAGTGATACAATTCTGTATAAAAAATCTTGAGCCCAGACAAGTAGTTTGTTAAGGCTTGGTTTGTAGGGAATTACAAACCTGTGCACATACAGTGGGGAGAACAAGTATTTGATACACTGCTGATTTTGCAGGTTTTCCCACTTACAAAGTAATTTTGATCATAGGTACTCTTCAACTGTGAGTGACGGACTCTAAAACAAAACAAAATCCAGAAAATCACATTGTATGATTTTTAAGTAATTCATTTGCATTTTATTGCATGACATAAGTATTTGATACATCAGAAAAGCTGAACTTAATATTTGGTACAGACACCTTTGTTTGCAATTACAGAGATCATATCAGATCCAGATCCTTCAGATTTCGGAGCTGTCGCTGGGCAATACGGACTCTCAGCTCCTCAAAGATTTTCTATTGGGTTCAGGTCTGGAGACTGGCTAGGCCACTCCAGGACCTTGAGATGCTTCTTATGGAGCCACTCCTTAGTTGCCCTGGCTGTGTGTTTCGGGTCGTTGTCATGCTGGAAGACCCAGCCCCGACCCATCTTCAATGCCCTTACTGAGGGAAGGAGGTTGTTGGCGATACATGGCCCCATCCATCCTCCCCTCAATACGGTGCAGTCGTCCTGTCCCCTTTGCAGAAAAGTATCCCCAAAGAATGATTGGTTCACGGTTGGGATGGTGTTCTTTGGGTTGTACTCATCCTTCTTCTTCCTCCAAACACGGCAAGTCAAGTTTAGACCAAAAAGCTCTATTTTTGTCTCATCAGACACAATGAACTTCTCCCATTCATCCTCTGGATCATCCAGATGGTCATTGGCAAACTTCAGACGGCCTGGACATGCGCTGGCTTGAGCAGGGGGACCTTGCGTGCGCTGCAGGAGTTTAATCCATGACGGCGTAGTGTGTTACTAATGGTTTTCTTTGAGACTGTGGTCGCAGCTCTCTTCAGGTCATTAACCAGGTCCTGCCGTGTAGTTCTGGGCTGATCCCTCACCTTCCTCATGATCATTGATGTCCCACGAGGTGAGATCTTGAATGGTGCCCCAGACCGAGGGAGATTGACCGTCATCTTGAACTTCTTCCATTTTCTAATAATTGCGCCAACAGTTGTTGCCTTCTCACCAAGCTGATGCCTATTGTCCTGTAGCCCATCCCAGCCTTGTGCAATACAGACTCCATACAGGTAATGAGTGGAGAACAGGAGGGCTTCTTAAAAAAAAAACTAACAGGTCTGTGAGAGCCGGAATTCTTACTGGTTGGTAGGTGATGAAATACTTTTGTCATGCAATAAAATGCAAATGAAATATTTAAAAATCATACAATGTGATTTTCTGGATTTTTGCTTTAGATTCTCTCAGAGTTGGAAAAAAAATCCAGAAAATCACAGAGTTGAAGAGTATCTATGATAAAAATTACAGACTTCTACATGCTTTGTAAGTAGGAAAACCTGCAAAATCGGCAGTGTATCAAATACTTGTTCTCCCCACTGTATATTCAAATGCGCATAACTATAGAATTAATTCTTGATGGGCAAGTGAGCGCCATCAGCGTTTCTCACAGGTTCACGTTTAAAGTCTGTGTGGAGAGAACCGAGTCGTCTTAGCGGCCTAATTTAATAACTAATGATCGTTGCGAAGGATGTGAATCAATCAAAACGAACTTCAGCTGGTAAATATCTTTATTCAAGAACCGCTATAAAGCCAAAACAATCTCTGTTACCTTAAATTATCAGTTTATCACTGTAACGCCGCTTTGAAACAATCGACATTGTTAAAAGCGCTATATAAATGAAGATGACTTGACTTAGCTGTCAAACACTGTCAACCAATCACAGATTGTGTCTTCTCTGCACCACTGGCTGAACTTTAGCTTTCTCTATGTGACTTTCAAGATAGCAAGAAGATGATTGGGAAAAATTTGCGTATTGAATGTTTCTGTAGGCCCCATATGGGTTACACCCTTGATGTACATATTTGTAAAAATAAGCCGTGTTTCCACTGTCACTTCCGGGGCTTCCTGAGGCCAACAGCCAATACCTTGATCTAGAAGTTCAACACTGCCGAGTGTCTGTAATTGCTTTAAAAATGCGCTGAAGACACGCAGGTAAACTTATGACACTAATTTGTTAATTTGTATTTGTCTCTTTTCACCTTAGACCTGACGGCATTGAAAGAGGAGAGTCAAGAACTCAATGAAGTGGAAGAGAATAATCAGTTTGAGATGCGTCATCATTTTATAACAGGAGAAGAATCCACACAGACTGAAAAGATAACCTCACGAAAAAGAGGCCAGAAGACCAAATCTAACAGTTCTAATCGAACACCAAAACAAAACCTTGAAATCCTCAGAAGAGTTCACACTGGAGAGGAGCCTTACACCTGCAAACTGTGTAGGAAGAGCTTCTCACAAAAAGAAAGTTTTATGACTCACGTGAGAATTTGCACAGAAGAGAAGCTGTTTGAATGTGGTCAGTGTGGAAAGAGTTTCAAATGTAAAGAAAAGCTTAATTACCACATGAGGATTCACTCAAGAGAGACCGGTTTTAGATGTCATCAGTGTGGAAAAAGTTTCCCAGACATGAAACGGCTTAACATGCATATAAAAATTCACTCCGGAGAGAAACCTTTTGTGTGCCACCAGTGTGGAAAGAGTTTCAAATTCAATGATAAACTTACGGCTCACATGAGAGTTCACACAGGGGAGAGGCCATTCAACTGCAAACTGTGTGGGAAGAGCTTCTCACAAAAAGGAAATATGAAGACTCACATGAACAGTCACACTGGAGAGAAGTCGTTCACATGTGTTCAGTGCGGAAAGAGTTTCACACGTGAGGGAAACCTTAATTCCCACATGAGTCTTCACACTGGAGAGAGTCCTTACACCTGCAAACTGTGTGGGAAGAGTTTCACATTAAAGGGAAATCTTAACACTCACATGAGAATTCACACTGGAGAGAGGCCGTTCATATGTGTTCAGTGTGGAAAGAGTTACAGATGTAAAGAAAGACTTAGGTACCACATGAATATTCACTTAAGGGAGAACTGTTTTATATGTCATCAGTGTGGCAGGAGTTTCACAGACAAGAATCACCTTAAGAAACATGTAACAACTCACACTGGAGAGAAGCCTCACATGTGCAATCACTGTGGAAAGAGTTTCACAATCAAAGCATTGCTTAGGGTTCACATAAGAGTTCACACTGGAGAGAAGCCTTTCTCCTGCCCTCAGTGTGGAAAGAGCTTCACTGATAAAGGAAACCTTCAGACTCACATGAGAATTCACTCCGGAGAAAAGCCTTACCCGTGCAATCATTGTGGAAAGAGTTTCAGATTTAAAGGAAACTTTAACAATCACATGAGGCTTCACGTGTCTTCAGTGTGAGAAGAGGTACACGTATCAAAGAGTCCTGACACATTTACAAAATCATCAGGGAAAGAAATTGCCGTTTTTAGAGTGTGGAAAGAGGTTTATGAAATAAAAAAACATTAAACATTTTTTTTATTAAATTAGGATGTGTAATTATTTATTTGGAAATTCAGACTTAAGAGAGATGCATCTGAAAGATCATGCACATGTGAGACTCTATTTGTGATCTTTGTGTGGAAAGGGTCTTTAATTGGGAATGACAGTTAAATATGGCACCAGAAAATATGTATCTGTGGGAAATTGATTTCAATTGTACAGAGCAGTGTTTTTCAAACTCCCTACATTTGTTCACTAATATAGTCCACTTGAAGGAGTGAATGAAAACACTGAGTGTGCCGGAAAGGCTGTCGGTTTTGCATAGTTTGTAGTAATGGGAAGTCTGGTTCTTTTCCGCGAACTGGTTCTTTTGGACTGTTCATTTTAATGAACCGGTAAAAAAAAAGGCGTCAATTTTGTCATCCCTGCGGATAAAAATACATTTAAATAAAGGCATTTGTAATCATAACTTCAGTTAAGTAACACCCTTAAAACGTTGGCAAGAGTTTACGTAAAAAAAAATATTTAAAATGACTTAGAAATTTAATTAGCTGTATAATAAAAATAATAAGAAATGTTTAGTTTTACAATTCATTCATTGTTTCCAATCTTTAAAGGGGTCATGACATGGTTTTTTTAATTTTATTATTATGTTCCCTTAGGTGCAATTATAGTATTACTATAGTTTTTTTTACAAAAAACTTTTAAAATGTAGTGATTTATGACCTTTTCCCTGTTTCTCATCCTCTGATTCAAACAGTCTGTTTTGGGGGTGTTTCCCCTTTAAGAGTTCAGTGTTAACGCCCACTGTTATGATTGGCTAACGTCAGTGTCTATGCATCAGTTAATAATGCCCCCATCCAGAACATTTGCGTATTTAAAAAGTAGTTTAAAGTTTTAAATACATTACTTACAGTTTGCGTACTTACAGTTAACACTGCCGTGACTGGGACGTCCGCAAAAAATAAAGTGCATACATTTTTCCCTGACGTCTGGATCTTTCGCAGCGTATTCAAAGATGTTGTTTGTCCACAGCCAGGAACAGCACATCTGCGGCATCGTCATTTCCCTGTACACAGACCCACTCGCTGTCCGTCGACTGAACACTTGTGAGGCGCGACAATGATACGAAATGAGCGGAGTCGTCTTGCGCTTAAAGCGTAGTTGTTTTGTGCTGGAGGTGGTCATATGCAAACGCTGGTACGTCACTTCGTACCGTGACGTCACTTCTTACCATGGATCCAGAACGAGCTGTATTTAGAGCTTGATTAAATAAATTATTCATTTATAATGGGGAGGACGTCTTAAGCTATGAAACTTGTAGGACGTTTTAATGGTACAAAGACTTCTTATATACCAAAAGATCAAGGCAAATTTGGTTTCTCATGTCATGACCCCTTTAAAATAATACAGTGAAAAGACACTTATTGTTACACTTATTGATGTTCAACAAAATACTTAAGAAACATGCATTTCGTTCCTCTGAAAAAATTGCACGCATTCTCAGCTCATTGGTTCGAACACGTCCGAAATAAACAGTTCTCGGCTCTATACTGTTGATCCGAGAACCGCTGTACCTATACGTTCGGTAGTACACGCATGCTCAGTATCCAGCTGCTCGTGCTCATCACTTCTCTCAGCACAACATGTCTCAGTGCAGTGAACTGTTGGATTTACTGGAGTAAAATATACTCCGGGATATTGGTTTATTTCGAGTCGAAGGGACTGTCCTAATTCAACCAATGGCGTTCATCAAATCCTTTCACTGTCACTTTTGAAGTATATATCCTGTATATTTGCCCATCCTGCCAATAATTCTTTGATAATGAAATTGTGTTTCATATGATGATACCCCAGGGGACATGGAAAACTTGATCAAACCTGGCTCTGTCTTTATCAAGCTATCTATTTTAAATCAGTTACGAGGTAAATTGCAGGATGCAGATTTCTGTCAGACTTTGTATAACAAATGGTCAAGTGCAACTGCTTGCAAACAGCATCACAAATTTGTGTGGTTGGAACGACAGATCTCGACCTGTGGTTAGAAGCATAGTTTCTTGTTTGCATGACATGCCCCCACAGAAGAAAATTTTGAAAAATAACCCCTGAAATTATGACTTCTGGTGAATATTGTGGAAAATAATTGATACATTTAGATAAATATATGTCATACATTATACAGGGCTCGACATTAAGGCTTGTCCAGGCTTGTAGGACAAGTGGAAGTGAAAATTAGTTAACAAGCTGCGCGCGCATAAAACCTGATCGCCGAACACTGAAAGTCATTAAAATGAGGCAAAAACGACTAGACTGGAGAGTGATGTTTCTAAAGGGCTCCACAGCCCGGCCAAGCACCAGGAAAAGCTCCAAAAATATGTCACCTTACACCAGCAGCACCATATGAGTTAAAACGAGAACGTAA
This sequence comes from Phoxinus dragarum, assembly GCA_033366665.1. Lineage (NCBI taxonomy): Eukaryota > Metazoa > Chordata > Actinopteri > Cypriniformes > Leuciscidae > Phoxinus > Phoxinus dragarum. Next base: position 18,611 of record JARPMJ010006941.1, read on the forward strand.
ATTTGTAACTAAATGGAAAGATGAATTCGACTGGGTTGTTTATAAAGAAGGAGAAATGTTCTGTGGCATCTTTCGGCGGCAACCCAACCTGGCTGACATGTAAGTAACGTTAGCTAATTAATTAACAGCATTTGTATTGGTTAAATGTACATAGTTAAATATTAGCTAATGTTCAGATGTAAAGTAGCTACACATTTTAAAGGGGACATATCATGCTAAATCCAATTTTAGCCTTTAAATGCATTTTGTTGTATATTTGGAGTGTTTACAAGTACAGAAAAGTTGAAATTAGTCTCTTCAGGTGCTTCGTTGATATCTTTATATTCTGTTTTGGTCATATTTTGTAACCTGTTCTGATTTTTCTATTCTCTATTACGTTTTTTGAACAATAACGTCACAGTATTTGCAGCGGAACTGCCAAATAAGGACATCGACTCCCGGCCCAACACTTCGAGCAATCCGCCATTTTATTTCTCGCTGTGATTTTGTAGTCCAAGCTCAAGGATGCAGAAGTTACGAGAGGGTAAGTCAAAATGTTCGGTTGTTGGATCTAGTCAGTGTTGTAACACGTTACTAAGTAACCCGTTACAGTAACGTAACTACTTTTTCGGGTAAAAAGTAGTGCAACACGTTACTACTGAAAATTTGGTAACGAAACGTATTTACTTTTACAATTCGCCACGACGTTACTTTCCCCAGGAACAGATTTGACAGTGACACTGTCTTCTCAGCTGCGCAATTGCAATAGTCACAAGCTCCACGGTCAATTCACTGCGCAAACCAAAAGTAATAATACCCACCGGATGAAAACGGGTTGGCATTTAAAACACCAAATATTAAGGATTGGGATATCAAGCAAAAAATTATATTCGATGATTGTTCGAAAATCGTACCTCTCCCCCACATGCTCACCGGTAAGACGGTGTTCACTCAAATCCCGCTCTGACATTACATTTCTCTGTACTGTAGTCTAATAGTTTCACTAGTACTACATTATTCACTACTACAATAATTCACTACTGCGAAGTTCACGAGTCAGCATCGTCAACATCATCTTTGCAGCCGACACCGACAGAAAACACTTGTTTATTAATAAACAATTGAAATGTCTCCTTGCTATATTTGACATATTCATAATCAATACTTTTGCCGGTTGTTTGTGACATTTTTCATGAACGCGTCACCACCGCTCAATAGTTAATATTGTTCTTTGGTGTTCACATTTTTTTTTAAATAAAAATATTTATTTTTCTATTTTAAAATCTCTCTTTTTCTATTTTTCTTCTTCTAGTTTTTCAGCACATTTAGGAACAGATATTGGGTTCTGCCCAAACTCAAGCAACATAAATGTAACGTAAAAGTAGCGAGTAACGTAAAAAGTTACTTTCCAAAGGGGGTAACTAGTAAAGTAAAGTAACGGATTACTTTTTTAAGAAGTAACGAGCAAACACTACTTTTTAAAAGTAACTTCCCCAACACTGGATGTAGTAACCCACACGCAAACTGCCGTGCTTGTGACATGGCGCATGTGTAACTGAAAGAACGAGCAGAGAGAGAGAGAGACCCCGGTCGCACGCTCTCTCTCTCTCTCTCTCTTCGGAGCCAGGTGAAAGTGTAAACAAGACTTCACCGTCTCTAAACTAAGCGCTCTCGCTCTCTCTCTCCCTCGGAGCTATAATAATGAGGAATTCAGACCCAAGCATTGCAGTTCCGCTTTATATAGACCACAAATGTATGATTTAAATGTAAAAAGGAACGATTTAAGAGCATGATATGTCTCCTTTGAAGTATCCCTTGCTAAATCAGCCTCTGCTGGGTAGAAAGTGGCAAAATCCATTATGTCTACAAAATTATTTTAGATATAGTATACAGTAAGTCTAGCCATTTGCCTACTTTAGCAAGTCACAGTATTTCCAAGCCCTGATAATGTACGTACTGTAACTGAGATGACGCAGTAAATAATTCCTCTTTCAAGTAATGAAACCCCTGTTCAAGTGTTGAGCATTAAATTAACTGCACGGTCTGAATGTTATATGACCCCTTTAAGGCCTTTGAACCCTCTTGCTGGCCCAAATGGGATAGGTCAGACGGCAGTGCTCAATTCAGGGAGAGTGGTCAGGAGGATCTGAGGGCACTGACTAGGCACTTCAGTGTCCTCCTGTGTAGGGAGGGCATAAGCACAGAAGATGTCATGTCCAACTTTCAAGACTACAAGGTCTTTGCCCAGGGGAGAACAGCTGTTCCAATAAGGGACACATTCTTAAATATTCTGAAGTCAGGTGTGTGTACTACTGTAAGAATTTGACACAAAAACTGTAGGGGTTCATTCTCAATAGCCTTTTCCATATCTAACACCTCCTGGTGGCAGGGCAGTGTCAACAGTAAGTAAGACAAGGAAAACGTAGTGCCATTCAGTACGGTTGATGTCATCAGAATGAGAGACTGATAAACTAAAACCTTATATTTCCCTATCTTTTCAGATGAGACATGTGAACGGTTCAGGAGTTTGGTGACACTCCTGAAAATTTACTTGGTCCTGCCAGTCAGCACAGCTGTGTGTGAGAGAGGGTTCTCAACCATGAAACGGATCAAGTCCGACTGGAGGACTAGCCTCAACTCAGTCCAGCTTCATAGGCTGCTATTTCTGTCAGTAGAGGGCCCAAAGTTGCAAGACTTTGATGCTGGATTGGTGGTGGACCTGCAGCCAAAGGCAGCGGCGCCCAGGATTTAACCCCTGGGAATCAAGGCGTCGGTCCAAAGATACAGAGGATGAATAGTGTTATGTTGCCGATATGACTTGAATAGAGCCTGCATAAAGGTCAGATAGATAAAAAATTCACCAAGAGTCACCACTACCTCTGGTGATACACTGTGCACACCAGCGTGCTACTTCGTATTATGAAGTCTGGAGATCCTTCTACTGTTCTTTTCTACTTCTACGTTCCTTTCTACTGTTTCAACTGAATTGTATTAATATTGATAGTGTTTGGATACTTTCAATGGTTTGTTAGAATTCTGCATTAGCAAAACACAAAAAAATAAATGATATTATAAATCTTTACCCGGACTTTTGTGCATGGACAAGTGAAACATAAATTTATTTGTCCAAAGGACAAGTACCTCAAAAAGTTAATGTCAAGCCCTGCATTATAGCATATTATAATTCAACTTATTAGGCCTATATATTTATAGTATAGCAAAGTAGGCCTAATCAATACACAAGACCGAACCACATAGATGTGAAATACAAAGGCTATCATGATCATTTTGCCAACAATGAAGCATGGATTTGTTTAGTTTATAATACGTTTTATTTTTAACTTAAACAAATACAACATATACCATTCAAAACTCATTAACTTAGGCTGCATTTGAAGAAAAATAAACACAACAGTTTTCTGTAGCCTAGTGTGAACTTATTCAATAGAATTAGACTTCTAGAATGTACTTTCCAGTGCAAAAAATAATATTTTTAATTTAATTAGACAACATTTTAAGGAAGTGTTGTGCAAATATCTTTATATAATTATACTTCCATTATAGTTAACTTTCTTTCCAGGGCAAAACAATAATACATAAAAAAACAGCTAATAAAGAAAATATAAAATATTGTACTCAAACACTGCATTCAAGCAATATGTATGTATGCACATGGAAAATCTCACAGAAACAAATAAACCTCCAGACTAAGCACATTGTGCAGCTATTTTTTCCATGTATACTTTTTTTTTATTTCTTGCAGCAGCGAGTAGTTGTTTGTCCTGTAGAACTGCACTGTAGAACTCTGTACAAGACATCTCATAATTCAGAGTGATGATCAGCTCACTTTTTATTAGTCCAACTGAACATTTGTTTCGTACATCTGACCATTTATTTTTCAGAGAACACCCTCTCCACATACCCAGTGGAAGATGGGATGCTGAGGACAAAGGACACCACAGCAAGGATGTTTGGGAGATCAGCTGCCTGTAGAACTGCCATCCACTTCTCTGCTGTTCCCTTGGACACTTCGAGTCTTCCATAAAATTCTCAGGAGACATTCATGGAGTCAACAAAGTGTCATTTTATTGACTGCAACACTCACGTACTGACCACACATTGTGCAGAAAAAGATAAATAAAGGGGGAAAAAAAAACACTGACTAATAAATGGGACATCAGCACATTACTGAGTTCTGGGTCTCAGATGTTTCTCAGGGATCCCTCACCAGAACTAACTCAGCCACAGAAATGAAGCCCTTTTAACAAAACTAGACCAAACCATTGGTATAATTACAGGGGTCTCACAAAATTATCCTCAAACTTAAAAAGAAAAACATATATATACACACATCTCAAATGAACAAAGAAATCACATTTACCCTACAGCAATAATGAAAATACGCGCATACATAAAAATAAACATCCTTTAAACACATTCGAATTTACACACAACCCCAACACATATTTTCCCAAAACTACATTTCCCATTACCAAAAGGAGATATAAAGGACATCAGGAAAGGCCGCACCCCTTTAATTCCAAACCTTTGGTCCATGCTGCAGTCATGGATCCCGGCAGAACAACGGGTAAGATGTACACATTCAAACAAACTTAAATAAAATGTTAAACCCATATATTGGTCGTGGTTTCATTTACTCACTAGCGTAAGCTCTAGAAATAAATGGTTATTGGCTTTGTTGCTCTTTGAGGGTTAAAATGCTAAAGAGACAACGTAGACAACGCAACCCAATGAGCTAAGCAGCGCAGCATCGATTGTAGCTTTTGAAAGGGAACAGAAGGTACAAGTTTTCTTATTGTTTTTTAGCCACTAGTGGGCGGTCATGGGCACTGTTTTTAGGGTAGAAATCAAATTCCTATATACAAAGTAAATAAATAATACTACTACTTTTAAATCTTGTTTTGGATTGCACAGGGTCTTTAAGGACTGATTATAGGTCAGGCTCTATGAAGCTATCGCTAAAAAAAGTGTTGGTATAGTTTTCCTCAGGTTAGAATGATGGTGTAGCTTTTTCTATGGCGATGTTTCTTAACAGGAAAGCAGTGTTTTGAGAACTTGTCCTTTGTTGGATAGTTTGTTTCCATCCAATTCCATAATGATCTTTTGCAGAACCTTAAAAGTGTACTTGAGCGCGTAGACAAGACCCAGCAACATCACCACAGCAAAAGCTACATTGCCCAACTCACTCATCATTTCCACCCCCTCCAGAACAATCCCAACATCCGCGGGGTCATCGCCAAAGATTTCAAATACTGTCTCCGCTATGGCCATTTGAGTGCTTTCATCGACATCCTGTGACAAAAAAAATGAACAAGTTCAAAGATTGTTTTACTGATGTGCATTACATGCATATTTATAGCACACAATCTTTAAAGTATTACTGTAAAACAGCTATCACTAACTTAATCCATATTCATAATATAATAATGCAAATGTAATCAAATAACCAATTGACATTAAAATTGTTTTGCTGAGTCGTGAAATACTTCAACAACTAAGCCATACCAAGTATGGTACATACTTGGTACAACATACCATGGTATATACCAAGGTAATCATGAGTTCAGTGGTAGTTATTCCATTCGAATAAAGGTATATTGTCTTATTAAAGGAAAAAGAAGGAGTTAAAGTATGGTGTGTGTGTGTGCGCACGCGCGCGTGTGTGTGTGTGTTATTGTCTGAGAGAAAGACAAGGAGAGAGGCTCCCAAACCGGCCCAGTTATTTCCAAAAAGATCCGTAATAAGTTACTTTACCTTTGTTCATGTATAGAAGAATTACATGATGAAAAAAAAACAGGCCAAAGAATTTGTATGTGGTAGTGAGTTTTTATTTAAGTCGCCTAATCATTTTCCTTTCACAAACTCACTTAACCATAAATGAAATTGCGACATCCATCATTATCCAATTATTTCCTGTCTCCATCTGAGAAAGGTGAGGACTTCCCAAAAGTCTGTGTGTTTATACCCTCCCCCTTATTTAAGTGACCCTCCACAACAACAAGTGACTTAATTTGGAGTGACAATTGGTAGTAAAGTTGTAGCAGGTAGAGAGCGGTTTGGGATTGCACTACAGTATGGTGCGTGTCACTAAGTGGAGAAGAAGATAGTTCTAATGTCCTTATCTTAACCTAATTTTAAATCTAATGGGAACACACAGGAAACCCCATCCACTCCAACTCTGATAATCTCCATAGTGAACACATAAATTAAAATACCAGGTATTGATTCACCAGCTTCTCTGGATCTTCATTAAGGTACACGCTGAGACCACGCTGAGACCTGAGGATGCATTCTCTTCTGACTTTGAGTGCTTTATGTCAGACGTGTATAATAGTATACAGTGCCAATGCTTTTTCTGTGCTTCAAAACTGCTTTCCAACAGATTCCAGAGTTTTATGATTTCAGAGCAGATTTTTCAGGATTAAACGATGCCCCTCACTCTTAAACAATGACCCCTAATGGGGGAACAGATGTGGTGCTCAAAGTCATTTCTACAATTACCAAGTTTTAAGTGATTTTTGTCACTTTTACATTGGTATCATACCTGGGTGCCATGATGGTCTTGATTTTTCTCCCTTGAACTCTGAAGCCTTCATCAGGTTTGCAGAGTGAACATCAAGCTCGGAGAAGAACTTTGACTGAAAATGGATCGTTGTGATTCTCTTGAACTCACCTACACTCACCTACAAAAAACATAACAAAAAAGGTAAACAAATGTCACGGAGTGACGAACAAGGGGGGAACAATTATTTCAGGACATGTTTCCGGGGGGGGAGCAATTTTAGTGGGACACCGGGACGGTTCCGGGGTTTCCCCCGTGTAATGCGTCCGGGCGCGGCGATTAGATGAAGAAATGAGCTTCAGCTGTGCGACAGGAGGAAAAGGTAACAGCGATTGGGACATGTATCCACCGGGTGGATTATAAGGGCATTCTGGCGTGGAGGGAGAAGGACGGAGCGGGAAGGATTGTTGTAGCGTGGAGGCGGGATTTTATCCTCAGCGTCTTGGGAACTGTAAAAGACGAATCTATGAAGTGAAAGCGAAAGGGGTTGAAGAGTGGCTGAGCATCCACGTCGTTTATACAACAGATAAGTGTCTTTTGATATCCTTCTGTGAAGACCTTCTATCTTCAAGATGCACGGGAATGTACCGGTCAGTGGACAGTAGCCTCTAAGATTCGTCGAGGTATTGACTGAAATCTTTTTTGTAGCATATTCTTCATAGACGTTCAGATCTATTTAGGGGAGAGAACGCCGGCTGGGGCCGCGAGTGGGAGCCTTATTCACTATGTGTTGATGTGGACTGTAGTGCTTAGTATGAAGTGGACACGTGTGATTCTTTGACGTGATTTATTACTTGCACAAGTGTGGGTGTACAAATCTGCTTCCCCCGTTGGCCCAGTGGGCGGGTTTCCCATCGCTGTCTACCCTGAAGAGAAATCGAGAGGAGTCGCTGTGAGTAGATCTTTTACCACTGCCTGTTCCGTTATCCATTGTTTGCTTTGGAGATAAGTTGTTGTTTAAAAGTATCTTATCACAGCTGTCCCATCGTCTGCCGCTGCCTGCTCTAAAGAAAAGTTGCTGTGAGTAGCTCTCTTACCACTGCCTGTTCCATCTATCTACTGTCTGCCTAGGAGATAGTTCGCTGCTTGGATGTCTCTCACCACAGCTGTCCCATCGTCTGCCGCTGCCTGCTCTAAAGAAAAGTCGCTGTGAGTAAATCTCTTACCACTGCCTGATCCATTATCCACTGTCTGCTCTGGAGATAAGCCGCTGCTTGGAAGTCTCTCACCACAGCTGTCCCATCGTCTGCCGCTGCCTGTTCTAAAGAAAAGTCGCTGTGAGTAGCTCTCTTACCACTGCCTGTTCCGCTTACCTACTGTCTGCCCAGGAGATAGTTCGCTGCTTGGACGTATCTTACCACAGCTGTCCCATCGTCTGCCGCTGCCTGCTTTAAAGAGAAGTCGCTGAGATAAGTCGTTGCTTAGAAGTCTCACCACAGCTGTCCCATCGTCTGCCGCTGCCTGCTCCAAAGAGAAGTCGCTGAGATAAGTCGCTGCTTGGAAGTCTCTCACCACAGCTGTCCCATCGTCTGCCGCTGCCTGTTCTAAAGAAAAGTAGCTGTGAGTAGCTCTCTTACCACTGCCTGTTCCGCTTACCTACTGTCTGCCCAGGAGATAGTTCGCTGCTTGGACGTATCTTACCACAGCTGTCCCATCGTCTGCCGCTGCCTGCTTTAAAGAGAAGTCGCTAAGATAAGTCGCTGCTTGGAAGTCTCTCACCACAGCTGTCCCATCATCTGCCGCTGTATGCTCCAAAGAGAAGTCGCTAAGATAAGTCGCTGCTTGGGAGTCTCTCACCACAGCTGTACCATCGTCTGCCGCTGCCTGCTCTAAAGAAAAGTCGCTGTGAGTAGCTCTCTTACCACTGCCTGATTCATTATCCACTGTCTGCTCTGGAGATAAGCCGCTGCTTGGAAGTCTCTCACCACAGCTGTCCCATCGTCTGCCGCTGCCTGCTCTAAAGAAAAATCGCTGTGAGTAAATCTCTTACCACTGCCTGATTCATTATCCACTGTCTGCTCTGGAGATAAGCCGCTGCTTGGAAGTCTCTCACCACAGCTGTCCCATCGTCTGCCGCTGCCTGCTCCAAAGAAAAGTCGCTGTGAGTAGCTCTCTTACCACTGCCTGTTCCGCTTACCTACTGTCTGCCCAGGAGTTAGTTCGCTGCTTAGACGTATCTTACCACAGCTGTCCCATCGTCTGCCACTGCCTGCTCCAAAGAGAAGTCGCTGAAATAAGTCGCTGCTTGGAAGTCTCTCACTACAGCTGTCCCATCGTCTGCCGCTGCCTGCTCCAAAGAGAAGTCGCTGAGATAAGTCGCTGCTTGGAAATCTCTCCCCACAGCTGTACCATCGTCTGCCGCCTCCTGCTTTAAAGAAAAGTCGCTGTGAGTAAATCTCTTACCACTGCCTGATCCATTATCTACTGTCTGCCCAGGAGATAGTTCTCTGCTCAGACGTACCTTACCACAGCTGTCCCATTGTCTGCCGCTGCCTGCTCTAAAGAGAAGTTGCTGCGAGTAGATTTCTTCCCACTGCCTGTTCCAGTATCCACTGTCTATTCTGGAGGCAAGTTGCCGCTTGGAAATCTCTCACCGTTGCCCCATCGTCTGCCGCTGTCGGCTTTAAAGAGAAGTTGCTGTGACTAGTTCCCTTACCACTGCCTGTTCAGGAGATAAGTTGCTGCTTGGAAGTATCTTACCCCAGCTGTCCCATCGTCTGCCGCTGCCTGGTCTAAAGAGAAGTCGCTGTGAGTAGATTTCTTCCCATTGCCTGTTCCAGTATCCACTGTCTATTCTGGAGGCGAGTTGCCGCTTGGAAGTCTCTTTCACCGTTGTCCCATCGTCTGCCGCTACCTGCTCTAGAGCGAAATCGCTGGTCGCCTAAAAGTCCACCCATCTGTCCTGTTGGAAGAGGAACGATTGAGTCGACTGGCCGTTTCGTCATCCGCTGGACGGCGACCGCTGTACCAAGGGCTATCCTCGTGGCTGGATAGAGGAGAACGGAAACCTGGGCGACCTCTACCACTGAGTTTTAGAAATTAGGATATTTATTCAATAAATATTTAACTTTTTATTACGTACCTTGTGGTCCGTCTGTGGTGTCTCTGGGTAACTCCTCAAGGTGGTACACCTAATAAGGGGCTCTTCTCGGCCCGTGACACAAAACTCAGTTACCTTTTTGGTACACATTTGAAATAGCAGTTCTATCTGTTTAAGAAATGTAGTGAGTTGCAATCTTCTCTCCTGCAGGGATGCTGACGGAGCAGGTGCTGCGGATGGGAATGGTGTTTGATCCGCCGGGCTATCCTGAGTAGCAGCTGCAGATGGTTCAGGCAGCAATCTTGTCGGCAAACTTGATGGGCCCAGTTCTTGTGATGGCTCCATGCTACAGAAATACATAGGCCTAGTTTAATTATTGTTTTGATTAAATTAATTTAATACAATGAGCATGGATAACACATGAAATGGCTTCTGCAATGAATAAACACTGTTGATATGAATAACCCTGTGTCCTACCTTTGCTGCATTTCAAGGGCCTGCTTCATTGACGTGTCAATGCCTGTTGGCAGCCCGGTGACACTGACCTCAGAATGTCCCAGGACTTGAAAGACAGTGTCGGGCACTTGGGACAGCCGCTTTGCAGGTGGTCCACCCCCTAGAAAGAAACAGTCAATGAACACAGTACTTTGGCATGTAAATTAACTTTGCCAGGAGGATCAAGTTGCCAGATTATGTGGTAGGCTATAGTATTTTGTGTGCTGCAATCTCATCTTTTGCCTTGGACTGCAGCACATACCACCTTTTCTCACAATCATCGCCTATCCGCACCACCAGTGGAAAAGAGGCATTGATTGTTTGGGGTATTGTGTCCCAGGCTCGGCTCTTGCCTTGGCTAGTGACAGTTGGGCCAAATTTTCCTCGTAACATACCTTTATGTTCGTTCACCAACTGGGCCAGCAACAAACCTTGCTCCTCAGTCCAGTTCGGCTTGCGATTCCTTTCCTTTCTTTCTCCATTTTCTGTGTTTGTAGGATATTTGTTAACAAGCCTTCATAAATAGACCAGCCAGCAATCACAGACATTGATAAAAGCTGAGCCGTGTTACCGTAAGACCACACTGAGTTGTAACGTTGCAATTTCTACTTCATTAAGGACAGCCCCTTGAGACAGGCCATCTTGTTTTCAATGGGGTCCATATGGGAGTGAAAGTACAAAATATGCCAGCTAGGATATTAATATGAGCAAATAAGACACGAATCATTATTTGAACAGGGTGTAATGAGCTTAAGTTTTCACATATTTTAGATTCTAATGTTAGGCTATAACCCCTACAGCTTACTATTCATTTTCCAGATATTTTCTTGAATGTGAAATATTATTTACAATTACAGTCTGCATAAGATTAGAGTGTATAATTATGTTTATTGATTTGAGGGTACATCCTTTGCTCATTATCACCAAAAGTTCATTTTCATCAAACTTGTAGGATCAACCAATCACGGCTTTTGAAATGATGACTCATAGCTAGCAACGGGGTCATTCACACCTCCTCACTAAGATAGGATTTTCCATCCATTCCTTGCTCAGAGTTCGCTGAAAATGTTCTGGAATCACTTCTAAGCTAAAACTCCTGGCAAGGAATTTTTAGGTTAAGTTAGGAGCTCTCTGAGAGGATTCTCATAATCTTTAGGGATACGGGCCCTGGCCACCTCGTTTTGAAATTAGCTATCATGAGGGCCTCCGCAACTACCTCTTGCCTTCTGAGTGCAAAGGTCTTGTCCATCACTGCAGCCAACTTGTGGTCATTGTTTCTCTTATTTACTTCTGAGATGAGTGCCACTCTTATATCTTCTAGTGTCTCTGCTGTTTCACCAGCCGGATAGGTGGGGCAGTAATTCACTTCGGCTTTTTTAGGCTTCTTTACACCATATGCAGGACTGCATTTGCTCTCAGGTTTGTGTGTTAAGGCATTCACAGTAACTTCAGGGCATCCAAGCCGTCTGAGTTTTGTTCGGTAGTTAGCAAGTTTATACTTCAGGCTTGTCTTCCATCCGCCATACTCAGTCACTGAACCTGGCTCTTTTAAACATGGATGTGTAGTTACCAGGGCCCGTATTCATAAAGAATCTAAGAATCCTCTCAGAAAACTATTAATTTAGCTTAAAAACTTTTATGTAGGAGTCTTAGCCTAAGAGCAATTCGGGAACGATCTGAGAGCAACTCTGAGTAAGGAAAAGACAAAAACTTTTATCTTAGTGAGGAGGCGGGGCTGACCCCGTTGCTATGTATGACACAATCTTTTGAAGACTGTGATTGGTTGGTTGTCCAAGAAGGAAAAAAAGAGTGATTTTAAGTAAAGGGTCTATTCTAAGCCTTCACTTTGAAATTACATGTGTAATTTTTCCTTATTTGACCGTTCTCACACACACACACACACACACATTATATATGTGTATATAAATCCTTTTTTTTTATTTACCATGCTGTTAATTTCCTAAAAAGGTATTTGATTGGCTTAGAATGATAAAAATTGTTCCACTCTTTCCAATTACACTGATTAATGGCATGTCTATTTAAGTGGTGGTTTGAATGTTGGTTTTAATGTATCAAACATGGAATCAAAACCAAGAAGGGTGAGAAAGCCCAACTGGACAGAAGAACAGTGTTTACTGTTAGCCCAGTTAGTGGAGGAACACAAGGCCATTCTTAAAGGAAAATTCGGGCCGGGTGTCACAGCACGGGACAAGAAGCAGACATGGGAGCGTATAGCACAAACTATTAACGGTTCATTCCCCCTGCTTGTGCGCACCAATGAAGACTGTGAGAAACGCTGGTATGTGTTGCAATCAAAAGCCAGAGAGGAAATTGCAGCACACAAGCGGGAGTCTTCACGCACAGGTGAGTGCTATAACACTTTTTTGTACGCTGGCAAACTTATCTCTAACAATTATATATGTATGGCCTACTGTACATGTGGTCCACTGTATTGTTTTCTAGGGGGGGGGGGGACCACCTGCTAAACAGCTGTCCCAAGTAGCCCAAACCGTTTTTAACATCTTAGGTCACTCAGAAACGAGTATCACCGGTTTGAAGGAGGGCACAGACAGCTCAATGATTCAGCTGGTGGAACTACAAAAATGGTAATTTTAATAAACCAACAGCCAAGTAACACAATATAAAGACACATTTTTATTTAACATAGGCAAGGCCATTTCTATCTGGCATTCTATGAACTGAAAAAATAAATAAAAATTGGCCTACATTTATTTTAAATAACAGAGATTAAATGTTTTCTCCTTTCAGTAGCACAGAGCCTTCAGCAGAGGAATGGGGACCGTCGACATCGCAGGTGGGCGACCCTCAGCCCGAAGCGCCTCATTCCCTGCCTTCTGCTGCCACCGCAGCTGCTCCAACACCATCCCTAGTAGACAAAAAACTGGAGATGGAGATGGATGTCCTAAAGCAGCAGAAAATAGTACTCCATCTACAGGAGGAGTACTACAAACTAAAAATTGAGCTACTCAAAAATAAAACTAATAACAAATAATATTTTTTTTGTGTCTTCATAATATCTTTCTAATGAAAATGTTGGCTAAGGTGTGTCTGTTTAGTCACGATTTTTATATTACATTCACAGTAACTTACATGAAATGCAAATTAGTAAACTGAGCTCTGTAAGGATTCCCACTTTGGGACAGATCCCTCCCTTGTGGAGGGTATTCTTCATCATCCTCTTCATCAACCCGATTGTCCGTGGGAGGGTCTGCAATTTGTCTAGCTTTACAGATGTTATGAAGCACTGCACAGGCTGTTATCACTTTGCAGACCTTTTCTGGTGCCAGTCGCACCTCTCCATGCAAAATGTGAAAGCGCCTCTTTAGTTGACCAATACCCCGCTCAACTACGGCTCGTGTTTTCTTGTGAGCTCTGTGAGTTAATGAAAATTAACAGAATTCAGTTGATATTTTCAAAACAAAATGGTAGGTTATTTATGGGAAGTAGAGTAGCCTACAAATACTACTGCAACACATTTGTTGTTCTCTAAATTTGAAGTCCACACACATTAAGTATATGTGTTGTCACTGTTACCTGTTGTAATTTAGCTGTGACCCCTGGTCAGGACGGAGGTAAGGTGTGAGGAGCCATGGTTTACAAGGATAACCACTGTCCCCTAACAAGTGGCAATTTGCTGGAATACGACGTCCTTCAAACAGATGTCTCAGGCCACTCTCCGCCAGTATCCTGGCATCATGTGTTGCGCCGGGCCATTTTGCAACAATGTCTACAATCTTATAATCTGCACCGAAAACAACTTGAACGTTTATGCTGTGGTACCTCTTTCTATTAACATAAACATCCTCGTCTTCCGACGGTGCAATAATTCGGATGTGGGTTCCATCAATTACTCCGACAACACCAGGGAAGCCTGCTATATTCATAAATGCAGTTTTTTGAGCCTGCAAGGTGGGAATGTCCAGTGGAAACGAAATAAACTGCGAAACAATAAGAGGTTCTGAAAGTGCTGTAATTGTTTGTGTGATCACTCTGCTTACAGAAGGTTGTGACAGACCCAAATCATCACTACTGCATTGTTGCATTTTCCCAGTTGCCAAATATCGTAATGTAGTGATAACTTTCATTTCTGGCGCTATGGCATTTCTGCGCTGTGTCGGAGATGTTAACGCGTCTCTAATAAGATCAGTCACAAACATAATCCCTGCACGATCTAATCTATAGCGTCGCATTAACTCACTGTCATCCATTGTCTGCAACACATTTCTTCTCCTTCGTCTTTCTGCCATTTTCTCCTCTGCTAAAGAAACTCTTAAGCCTCTTAAAAGTCCTCATCCGTGCTCCTAACAATTTTGACCTTAAGACCTCTTTTAAGGGTTAAGATTCTTTCTGAATTACTTTTTTCCTTACTAGGAGTTTTTCTTTAATTTTAAGAGTAAACGCCCACATTTCTAAGAATTTTCTTAGTATTTCGTCACTAGGAGCTACTCTTTGCGTTAAGATTCTTTATGAATACGGGCCCAGAGCTTCTGCTACCTCATCAAACTCCCTGTCAGAGAGGTAAACCAGGTTGCCACCAGGCTGGGCAGGTGCAACCGAGTTAAAGATGACCTTGATGGAGCTTTTGTCCTGGATGTCTGACATTGAGATCAAGTTGGTGAATTAATTTCCAAACTCAACATCCATGAATTGAAGCCTGAAGTCCCCATCTACTCCACATTGTCTCTTAACCCTCTGGGGACCAAAAACGCGCCGGCGCGATTTCCTCGTTTTTTTTCACATAGCAGCAAAATAAACTTAAAATACTCCCGTCATTTTTTGTCATACAGGTTTAAGAAATATGAAAAAATAAACTGTTAAATGTCTTCATATTTATGGGTTCACTTAAAATCAAAATAAAACATTGTGCTTTTGTAAAATAAAGAAAGTAAACAGGGAGTGCTTTCTGCCTCTCCGTCTCCGTGAACTTTTTTTCTAGTGCACGTCTCTAAACTTAAACAAAACTCAGCGAATACTATTCACTCAGACATGAGCTATATATCTCTATAATCATATAAGTGTGTAGTTTTAAATTATCTAATTCAAAACTAAAAAATTTTTGCCATTAATATGTTTATAAGCAACTGAAAAAAATACAAATATCAGGTCATATCAAAACATCTCAAGGACCCCAAACACACCTTGGTCCCCAGAGGGTTAATTTCCTGTATGAGTTCGATGAGAGTCTCTGGCATACCATCTGGAAGGATCAATCACTAGGAATCGTTTTCTCCAAGAATGATTCTGAGTTTCACTGGAGCAGCCATTTCACGACCGCCTGAATGAGGATAGAGAAAATTAAGTTTAAACAACAGTAATCTGATTTTAAAGGGCACCTATTATGACATTTAAAATGTTCCTAATGTTGTTTAGGGAGTCCCCAACTACAGTTTTACATGCATGCAATGTCAAAAAACACTTTTGTTTTCGTATAATATGCATTTATTTTTACCTGATTTGCTCACCGACTCCCAAATGATTCGTTCAACGACTCATTTTTCCAAACCCCTCCTTTGCGCGACGCTAATCTGCGATTGGTCAGATGACCCAGCAGTGTTTACAGAGATAATACTTATTGTTTAACACGGAGTACAATGATGCTTTTATCAATTAAATCGTGTTATAATAATGATTATAGTCCACTGCTTTGTAGTTTGTAGTAAAAAACTAAAAATAAGATAAAGAATTTAATGTTATGTTAGCGAGCATAGCCCAGAGTTCATATTGTAAAAATACAATCAGTCTTTGTTTGCATTAGCCCGATGCATAAACATAACGTTTTTACAACAAAAAAAATGCAGTTACGTTACTACGAGGTATTATTCTATTCTTTAATACAACTCCGAAAACAACGACAAAACACTTCACATATCTCAATACAATTGTCATTGAAGACCTAGAAGCTAAACGGTGCTTACACAACAAACAAAATAATAATTAAGCATGCTACATAAAACATAAAAGCAACAATTATTAATAACACTTACAGGTTGTGATACGGAGGAGGAAGCTGATGCAAATACACTTGGAACTGAACCTTCCTTCAATATCAGCCGGCTCGCGAATCCAAGTTTGATTGCATTTAAAAAGCAATCGTCTTCAAAATGGCGCGAACAAAGCACAAGGCTCGGACTATACTTCTGTGGTATAGTTATATGAATTGTAGCCACTTAGTCTTCAAATGCTCCTCCTTGGGCAGATGAAAAAAGTTGGCTTTTGAGTCGCACTTCAGAACACAACGTCTCGTCGCCATGATATTTTCCCTGGCCTTGGAGTACAATAAGTGGGCGTATCGTATTCAAATAACTTGACAAGTTGACGTCATCTAGTCATAGAAAAAGCTTCGGTCTTCTAACGATTCATAAAAATGACTCCGAGTCGACTCTTACTTTTGAAAGACAATAACTTTATATACGGTGCACTTTCATATTTCAAACTTTGCAGGATGTTTTTGTTCACTTAGATCTATGTTACACACTACATGAAAGGTAAATTTCTAAATTCCATAATAGGTGCCCTTTAAAACACCAATGAGCCTACATTGGAACCAACACTATAATAACATCTTAGTTGATTACTTTATTTTTGACAAAACATAATATATATATTTAACATATATATATATTTATATTTAACATATATATATATATATTGCATTTAGATGGATGAAAACAGATTTTATCTTACCTTTTCCAAATGAACTCCAGGCACGCCAAGCAAGTTCATGTGATAATCTCGTTATTTTCCTGGGCACACGGTTTGTCATCTCGCGTGCAAGATCAGTCTGACTATATTGAATCACGTTATCTCAACATGACTGAATTTAACAAATGTTAATTTGTTGAATTTCATGCTTATCCTACATGATTTTATCACGTTCACCTTTGAAACATGAAATTATTTAGTAAAATTGCTTATTTATGTAATAACCAGCTGATTTCCTTTTAATGAGTGCAAAGTAAGCCAAGTCTCAGGGAAAGATGCAGAGGTTGTTTGATCGCAAAGTCAAGTCCAGACATTTTCAAGCAGGTGATCCTGGCGTTGTTACCTGTTTTGACTACTCCTTTCTAGGCTAGGTTTGCTGGACCTTATACAATTGTGAAGTGTTTCCCGAATAACAACTATTTATTAAATACACCCGATCGTCGAAAGAAAATACAGCTGTGTCATGTTAATTTACTAAAATCTTATGTGACTCCTGTTCCTTCTCTGTTGAAGTTGTGACAGCTACTGAAACTGCAGATCCAAGTGTTTCAGAAACATCTGTAGAGATGGATGATAATCCAGAAGAGATGAAAGGTCCTTCTCGAGGAGAAGTAGAAGGGCGGTTGAATAATTCTGAAGTTCTTTGTTAACTTGGCTCACCATTTGTCTCACCTGTCTGAGTCAGAGAAGGCTGATATAATTGAGTTGGTAAGCTCGTTTCACTCTCTCTTTTCTGATGTTCCTACTCGAACTTCCGTCGTTGAGCATGATATTGATGTTGGTACGGCTCAGCCAGTGAAACAACATGCATATCGTGTCAACCCTATAAAAAGGAAGTTACTTCAGAGAAAGGTGGATTATTTACTTGATCATAACTTGGTGGAACCCAGTTTTAGTTCTTGGAGCTCCCCGTGTATTTTAGTGAGTAAACCTGATAATTCGTATCGTTTTTGCACCGATTACAGGACGCTCAATTCTCTGACAAAACCCGATTGTTACCCTCTACCAAGAATCGACGACTGTGTGGACTGTGTTGGCTCTGCACAGTTCGTTAGCAAATTTGACCTCTTGAAAGGTTATTGGCAAGTGCCATTGACATCCCGTGCTAAAGAACTATCTGTTTTTGTTACACCTGATAGGTTTCTGCAGTACACAGTTATGCCTTTTGGCGTCCGAAATGCTCCCGCTACTTTTCAGCGGCCGATAAATCACGTGTTGTCTGGGATGACCGGTTGTGAGGCTTATCTGGACGATGTTGTTCTGTATAGTTCTTCTTGGTCTGAACATCTTGATCAAATTAGAGAGCTCTTTGTGCGTCTAGCCAAAGCCAACTTAACTGTCAACCTTGCCAAGTGCGAATTTGGAAAGGCCACTGTGACATACTTAGGAAAGGTGGTTGGCAGGGGTTGTGTGAAGCCGATTCACGCTAAAGTGAATGCAAACTGTAGTTTTCCCAAACCAGCTACCCGTCGTGAGTTATGACGATTTCTTGGGATAGTGGGTTACTACAGAGGTTTTTGTCATAATTTTGCAAGTGTAGTTGCACCTCTGACCGATTTGTTAAGCCCTAAGAGACCCTTTCAATGGTCAGAGCAATGTCAATGTTCCTTTGAGAATCCCAAATCTTTATTGGCAAATGCTCCGGTGTTGGCTACTCCAAATTTTGAGCGCTTATGGTGCTGGCGCTGTTCTTTTACAAGAGGATTCGAAGGGAATGGAACATCCAGTCAGTTATTTTTCACAAAAAAATTAAATCGTCACAGAATTCACTGGAGATCTTGTATGAAACGCATCCTACTCATATAATACATATCATACAAATTTTAACCCATTTTTGACCTCAACCTGGCAACCTACAACCCAGTTGCGGTTAATATCTGTGCATGTAGACGGGAGTATTTGAATCAAGAATCAGTGGTAGAAATGGCACTAAAAGCCTCAGGTGGTGCTACGGGGGAAAAAAACTAAATTAAATGCAATTTTTACAATATATGTACGGAGGAATTTAATTTCTTATCTCCAAGCCGCATCGACAATTACCATGCCTTTTGCAAAGTGTGTCGCACTGATTTTAGTATCGGACACGGTGGGAAAAATTATGTAACGCAGCACAAAAAATCACAACGGCACAGTTGAGCTGCAGAGGCACAGAAGTGTACACGGCAATCTTCGGCTTTATAACTAAGGGACGGACGGAGGCAGACACCGTATTACAGATTGAACTGAAAATGGCAATGATGATTGCAAAAAAAAATCCCTTTTTGTGATGAATTTAATGTTAGTGTGGCAGGCATGTTCCCCGATTCTGCCATAGCTATAAAATACTCGCCTGGAAAGACTAAAAAAACTCTAAAATAAGTTCACCTGTCTCTCAGGGCCGGCCCGCTGCATAGGCGGAATAAGCAAATGCTAGCGGCGCCAATGCGCGACACTCATCAATAAATATTACCAAATAAAGCAAAAAATCTCACAAAAACTTAAGTCCCCCAACTCATCCCGGATTTCACACAGATTTGCAGACCCATTTAAAACTATTTCCACAAAAAAGATCAGGAACTGGGTCTCACGAGTACATTACTTTTCAAGTCAAGTGGCTTTTTATTGTAGATTTAATTTCTTCAATAAGTTTGTAAATGACATTTCAGGTTTGTATGATTATGTGAAACTCTTCTCAGACTGAAGACACGTGAACAGCTTCTCTCCTGTGTGAACGCTTATATGATTCTTGAAGTCCCGCTGTGGTCAAAATCAAGTTTTTAATGTTGTTTATATGTCTATGTGGTGTTTTTAATATCCTTTAAGACAAACCATGTGTATGTCACCGATGTTAGGGCCGAGGGTTATTTGCCACACTCCGGAGGAGCAGACACCAGAGGACACCAAGAGGCAGACAACAAGAATGAATTTAAAAGGTGAGTTTTTATTAAGTTTAAAAGGGATAAAAGCAGGGGTGGGGGTGTTCGTGGCCATAGCCTTGGTGAGATGAGGGGAGAGGGGTGCTGGTAGGTACTTTTCCCGTTCTTCAGGTAAGTATATTCCTCTCTAGGTGGGCTCGTGGGACAGACAGTGACTTTTCTCGTCGTAAGACTCGTTGCATAGGCTCATGGACAGACAGTGACTTTTCTCGTTGTAAGACTCGTTGCATAGGCTCATGGGACAGGCAGTGACTTTTCTCGTCGTCAGACTCGTTGCATAGGCTCGTGGGACAGACAGTGACTTTTCTCGTCATAAGACTCGTTGGATAGGCTCGTGGGACAGACAGTGACTTTTCTCGTCATAAGACTCGTTGGATAGGCTCGTGGGACAGACAGTGACTTTTCTCGTTGTAAGACTCGTTGCATAGGCTCATGGGACAGGCAGTGAGTGACTTTTCTCGTCGTCAGACTCGTTGCATAGGCTCGTGGGACAGACAGCTTCCAGGTTCGGATTCATTGGCGTGCTCGCAGAGCCACTACTCAACTCTCAGCAGTAACTGCTTCTTCTTTGCTTCCTTCAAGGAACAGACAATTTTGACAGTAAGACGGACATTAGCAGGTGAGACAAAAACGGGGTACTTTACCAGCCTTCGCTCTCGTTCTGTGTGTGATAGAACGGCGTCGTTGGGAGAAATAATGAGACTGGACTTTCTTTGGTGGAATACAGTGCTCGTGAACTGTGGCAATAAAGGTGCGTTGAGCTTTCCTCCTCCGCACCATGCACACAATCTTAGGGACTTGGACACAGCTGAGGGGACAGATCAATTCGAAAGAATCTTCAAAGTTATGGGTCAATTTCATCCGTCAGAGACTCAGAGAAAACACAGTTGTTTGATCTCACCACACTTGTGCATAAATCACTCTTGTAAATCTTCACACGTGTTTCTTCACGTGCTTCACAAGTTGTAAGTCGCTTTGGATGAAAGCGTCTGCTAAATGACTAAATGTGTTTGTTTCACTCTTTCGGACTCTGTAAACTCACTCTCTTCACAGCGATTAATCAACTCGTTTCTCTTCTCTTCATAAGGTGGATGATCCAAGAATTAATGGTTTTCCGAATATGGACATGGATTCAGCGATCTTCCCAGCCGTTACAGTTACTGTTCTTCGCCGTCAACAGGATAACACACACTGCCCACAAACACAGGTTAGTCGTACACTGGTGATGGCAAATCTTCACATGTGGTTTTCTCAGAAAGGTGAATCATAAAAGGGTGCATTTAACTTTTCCTCTGTGAATCACATGAATCCTACAGCGGGTTTCCACTCTCTGTTCTGCCAGTCACTCTCCTTCTTTCTCCGTGCAATTTTCTCACTTACTTCATTGCGTTGCTGTTCGTGGTTTCTTCAAAGACTCACTTAATGAGCATGCCTCAGGGGACCCAACATGGAACACTGATCAGACATTAAACCTCAGCTTTTCCGCACTTGCCGCCGCTCACTGTCGCTGCTGCAACCCCCTCAAACACTCGTACAGAGCTTCCCTGCAGCCAGAACATTCACCTCCTCTTTATACTCCTTTCTCCCGGGCATGTGCTTCAATGAAGCGCTAATCATTGGCTTCAGCTGGCGATCATTATAGTCGGCGGCCATGATGGGTAAACCTAGAGCCGGCCCAGTGTTACACCGGCATTTCTCCCCCTGGCAACGAGTCGCATTTTTTTTGTTCCGGGTTTGTTCACCCGGTGACATGTAAATTCATAAGTCAACAGCATTGCTGAGTATTTCCTCCTTGAAACTGCAGTGAAACAAAGACAGTCTCAAAAACACGGTTAGAAATAGCTGGTGTTTCTGACGTCACAAACTACCTTGTAACCAATCAGATCAACGTGTGATCGTCAACCAGTGGATCTCTGAGCTGAGTGGAGTGAGTGGAGGCGGGCTCATTTGTATATTCATAGAACCGCGTATACTAAACGAGGAGAAAGGGTGTCGAGTTAAATCGAAGCGATTTTAAGGCATGAAAATAGTTTTTTCAAGGAAAAAACATTTGTCATTTTGGTGATCAAAGATGAGTTTTAAGGGATAACTATGTAATGGTTAACTACAGGGGGACTTTTTTATTTCTGTCTGTGAACTAGAGCCCTGCATTTCAGCCTGAGCCCGACGGGCCCTGACTTATTTATGCCCCTAGGGCCGGGCTTCGGGCCAATTTTCACGTCATAGTTCACACGCGGGCCGGGCCTCTGGCCTGTTTTAGGCTTATTTTTATAGCCTATTTCAGACATGTATTAAAATTAAATATGAGAAGTTGACGATTGAAAAACAAACAGAAAGACGTTTTAAACCTATCACACTGACATATGACTGACACATGACAGTCTGCTCGCGCTCGCGCACACACACACACACGCATGCACACAGGTTTTTCCGGCGGCACGACCCAAGATTCGTGCGGCCGGCTCGCTCTGTTTTTAGTGTCCCCGCCAGCAGCAGAAGTATAGCGAGCGTGACTTCAGCGCAGCTGGAATAGTTACATAAAAAAGTACGACTGGATTAAAACCTTCCACTGTGGATGCTGTGATTTTTTCTTCACGATGCTCTGTAAGAGACTGTTCTTAGCCATGTTAGGCGCTGCCTTGTTGGTTTTCGTTTGAAAACGACTTTATTTTCATTAGTCTGTTGGAAACTATTGGACATAAGAATGGCCATGTTCTGTAGTGAAACATTTTTGAGGTAAGATAATCTGCATGTTTGTTTTTAATTTAATGCCATTTATTTGATTTGTTTAGATTGTAGGCTATAGCTCATTTCGTTTGCGAGCGCTGTTGCGACTGTGAGCAGCAGAGCAGTTTGCCTCAGCTTTTAAAAATGATAATAAACGTTTAAACTATAACTGTCTATGTGTGATATGCTTAAGGTGTTTTATGGATTTTATTGTAGCCAAGTAAAGTGTTGATTTGAGAGGCTAAATGGATCAAACATGTTTAACTTGCTGTCGGCTGCTTGGTCGTCAATAAAAAAACAAAAAGAAACCGAACATTTGTCTAAATTAACCTAATAAAGAAATGAAAAGAAACATAACTAACAAAACGGACATATTTTAATGGCTGCAAATAGCTAGTTTGCCCTAGGCCAGGCTACAGCTTTAAAAAAAAAAAAAAAACGGGCTCGGGTCGGACTCGGGCTGATAATTATGATGAGCTGTCGGACACGGGCCGGGCTAGGGCCTAGATTTGAGGCCCGTGCAGGGCTCTACTGTGAACCTCTTTCCACACTGATGACTCCTAAAACGCTACTGTAAATCTGAAACTATCCACACAGAACAAATACAAACGGAGGCTTCTCTCCAGTGAATTCTCATGTGTCTCTCATGTGTCTTCACATGTAGAAAAACGTTTTTTTTTTGTGATGATTTAATTCGGTTCTTTCTTATGTTTTAGGAGCGTAGGGGTGTCCTGCCATTTATTTTGACTGTTTGTGATTTGTTTATTTATAGGGATTTAGGGAAGTTTCTTTGTAATTTAGATTTTTCCCTGATTAGGTAATTCAATACATGTTGTATTTATAAGTCTATTTTGTTTATTATTTTGGCGTTGGTGCATCCTGAAGCCATGTCTCCCTAATTTAATTAATTACCTTTTTCACCTTAATAAATAATGTTTTTTTGTGGAACTTATGTTTTGTGTTTTTGGTGATCTGTCGACTGGGGCTGGATTTCTTTTTACCAACTGGAAAAGTTCACGTCAAGCCCTTTCTTTATTGAACGGGTCGTAACAAATGAGGTCTCGTCCTATCGTAATGGATTGTGACACCTTATGGTAATAAGTCCTATTGTATGTATACGTCTTTTTTTTCTAATTTTGCTGGTGCAGGCGTTTTATTGGCAGTTTTTTCTTGAGTATCGGGGAAAGGGATATAGACTACTATTTTGACAAAAGCCTTCGTATGAAGCATTAGAATTGTGTCATAAAGCGGCTTTTTCTTTGTCCTAATCGACACTGTCGTTAAGCACTGAGAGCAGCGGGACGATCAAATGACAGATATAGAAAGAAAACGCTGACATTATTCCCCACAACAATCTTACAAAACACTACATGATGAATTCAGAGCATGGTATTACCACAGTTCATGTAGAAAGCATGGCCGCATTAACAACAGGGCTAGGCGGGGCTAAAGCCCCGGGGCCCGAGCAAGGAGGGGGCCCGTGATTGGCCGTGGAGCAGATTGACTATCCATCGGTAACGCTGATTGCCAAAGCCTCACCACGCCCCCCACAAATTAGCCCTGTTATTTAGTGATGCTTTACCATAAATTGCATGCATTATCATGGAATCATCACTATCAATCATTATTATTAAAGTAATTGACCATTCGCAAAGACCAGCCTCCTGTGTGTGATAAGCCAGGCTCTCGCTCTCACGAGTCACACATTTCACGCTCACGCAGTGAAAAATACATCGCGGGGCACAGACTAGTAGTAGGCGCTGACAGACGAGAGAGCAGCTTACTTTTGACATGAAACAAAGTCTCAACTTTCAAATATTGTCATTTAAGTAATTTAAACAATACCGTTTTTCAAGTTCAAGTCCAAAGACGTTAACTTTCTACTGACTGCTTTGCTGCCGGACTAAATTTCGGATTCGGCGTTATGATTGGTCAGATCGCCTGTCCATCAAACCCCCGTGGGCGGCAGGGTGAATTGAAACGTCACGTTTGAATTTGGTATATCAAATGCATTTATTCTAAAAGTGTATGATGGAAATTTGTGTTTTTTATGTGCTTTTTTATACTAAGAAGAATAACAATTTGGAATGTAACAATTCCAAATGACAATTCCAAATGACAATTTGGAATGTAAAGAACAACATATTAGGCTATAGTTATCTGTTATATTGGTAAAATACCATATAGCCTACATAAAAAGAAGTGGGACTCAAAGTAAACCAAATTTTCCACATTTTATAAATGACTTTACATTGTATGTACATCTTTCGGAACAAACTAAAACAAGAAAGAAATGAAAACATGTAATGCTTTGAAAGCACTGGATTTTATGTAAAATGTATTCTTTCTTTTTTTCCCACTAGAAGCTAATGTTAATGTGACATTGTGAATTTGTAATACCGCTTGTTACAACATTCCTTCTTATGTTCATTCAAGCCCTTGTCTGTTCTAGAAAGGATGCAGCAAAGATATTTAATGCTAATGTATGAGACATCGGCCTACGCTGAGTTTCATTCATTTATGAGGTGCGCGCTCTAGTTAAAAATGAAAGTGAAAGTGAACGCGGCGCGCGGCTCCTCCATCTCACGGTTATTATATTGTCTGCTATATATTTACCTTGTATTTGTTAAATACATGCAAATGGTTGATGAAACATTTATTAAAATAAGATACAATTGAATTTATACAAAACGAAATTCACTTTAAAGAAAGGCTTTTAACAATGCAATGCAAGTGAACGCGGCGCGCTAGCGCCTATGTCACGGTTATTATATTGTCTGCTATATTTGCTTTTTATTTATTAAATACATGCAATTGGTTGATGAAATATTTATTAAAATTAAGATACAATTTATACAAAAACGAAATTCACTTTAAAGAAATGCTTTCTACAAAGCAAAACTTAATGAAATGGTAAAAACATGTCTGACGATTTACAAAAACAAAAGTAATCTGCACTTTAATGTTAAAAGATGTAAATGTTAATAATTTGGTATACAGTCATGACTCATGAGAGACTTTCATTTTAATGATTTTATTGCTGTATTTTATTTACATCTAATCGAACAGAGGATTTTACAAAAAAGTATGTGCATTTTATATGCTGGAATATGCAGAAATATAAGTTAACAGAAAAAGGACTTTGTTTATTTCGTTAAAATATGGTGGAATGTGCAGAAATTGGTTAAATGTTCAACAATTTTCTTCAAGTCTGAGACTGTTGCATTTAATTAAATTTTTGGTTGATGCAATGTGCATAAAGTAAAAATATTGAAACTAATAAAACAAGTTTTAAAAAAGAGAATGTTTAATTTGATTACATTTTAGGGGGCCTCCAATAGCTCATAGCCCCGGGGCCCAGTGAGCTCTTAATGCGGCCCTGGTAGAAAGACATGGTCTTATCATGTCAGGAAGGATACATTCTAGATCAGGACAACCAGCATGAACCACTGAACAAAGAAACGCCAACAATTCTGGACATTTACAGTAATGATGTGATTCATCTGGACTGATTGTAGGAGGTAAACAAGTAAACCTATTATTGTATCATTCGCCCTTGTTGTGGCAAACAATTTTAGATCACTGAATAAGAGACAAACATGTAAAAATTGTCTTTAAAGATGATTTATTCCCTTATCAACAGGAAAGGTCAACAGTCATTACAAAGTGCCTGCAGAGTGTGACAAAGAGAGGAGGCCATCCTTCCTTCCTTATAGTCCTGACTCCCCCCCCCAATGTTATTTTTCTAGGCCAAATGAAGATATGTCTGGGCCATAACTAACACTTCATTAGATTTTCCTATTTTGAGTGGAGGCCCTCTGTCTCGGTCAAACATATCCAAGGGCGCCGTAAAGGGGTGGAAGGTTAGGACGATTCTAAGGGCCCAGGCTGATTTAGGGCCCAGAAGAGCAGATCCCCTTTTTCTTTTCTCTTTTTTATACTACATTAAATATGCTAGGGCCCCTCGTGCACTAAATGTGTATTTTGTCCGTTTTGACCATATATTTAATATTTTAAAAAACAAATAATGTATTTACTGTATCAGACACACCCTCCCTCTCACAATGGTTCATTCCACCTGCGCTGTCCAAGCTACGATCGCTAGTGTAGCGTGCGTGAGCGTCTGCTTATTGCACTTGCTATGCTGTGCTGTCTCCGGGTTATCATGTCTCGTAGTCGACACAGATTCAGCGGCTGTTGCACACCCGCGTCCTCCTTCCCCCACGTCCCCCGTCCCCGTCCCCGTCTCAGCCGAAGGTGAGCCTGAGCGCGAAGCTTCACGAAGATTGAAGCCTCTAAACACGTCTTATCTACTGTGTTCGCCACATGATGATAACTTAACAAAACAAAAAGTAATCTACACGCTTCAAAAATGACAAAATCAGTTTGCCATGTCGTGTGTTCTGTGAAGTGACAGACAGTGCTGCTGCTACGATCGATGCTGTCAAACTTGACGTTCTTAATATGAATGCCCCAGAAAAAAATATATAAAATTGAATAAAACATGTGTCTGTAGTAACCATTGGCTATAAGGAGTTTACAAAATAGATATATTTAATACTTACTTATACTACTTATAATATGAAGTATATTACATAGGCCTACTTAATAATAGCCTATTATATATTAAGAAAACTAAATAGGCCAATCAAAATAATATGGTTATTACGTGTGTGTGTGTGTGTGTGTGTGTGTGTGTCTGGTGTGTCTTGATTTTGAGCCCTTTTGGCCTAGCTAGTTTTATTCCTGGACTGATTTAAAGCTGCAGTCCGGCACTTTTTTGGGTTTAAAAATATCAAAAAAGACATTTTGGAAAAAAAACGTAACCAGCCAGTGTTCAAAACGATCTGCTTGCCTTACCTCGAATCAAAACGGTAATCTTGTAATAATGATTTTAATTCCAGTGGTACTGGTGGATTTCCGCGGGAATTTCGAGCATGTCTTTGCGTCATTACGTCACTTCTGTACACATAGAGAAGGAGTCCCGGCTAGCGTGTGTGGATGATGGAGGTGGAGATTTAGCTTAGCACTTGGTATGGCGGATCCCGAAAGTTTAAAGCGACAATCACCAGTGACAACTGGAGATTCACCAGTTGTAAAACCCAAAGACTTCGGACTTCAGAGTGGCTACAGAAAAAAATATATTTTTCACGTTTTGACGTGATATAAGCAATCGTTAGATTTAATCAGCATGATATAGCTTACTGCAATGCTTCCCCCCACCCCCCGAATTTGGTCAGAACAAAAGTGAATGTTACTTACTTGTTCAGATGACATTTACCGATGAAAATTCTAATGTTGACACTTTCAAAAGGTATACTCTAACATTGCTGATGACAGTACAGTATCCACAGCGACGCGACAGGTTCTCCTCAATACATTGTGTTCATCCGCGCTGTTTCATGCCGATTTACTACCCACGCACAGTTAATAATTCCGCGAATAACTGCAATTGCAGATTTCTAACAGAGATGGCGACAAAGAGGAAAAACGACGGACTGCAGCTTTAATTATGGGTTAGTTCTAGCTGATGTTTCCTGATTGAGCAGTTTGACCCAGCTAAAGCTTGTTCATGTAAAGTATATGTCAATATGTGTACATTATGTTCTGTATTGCTTGCAATTGCAATTGAGATAATAAATGTTCTCCCTTTTATGTAAACAAGTACATATTTCTATATTTTTTTCTTGTTTTTGTAGTACTCATCTTTAGACATTTTAACTATGCAAAGTGCTAAGTATATATTTAAAAGTATACAGGGCATGTTTATTGGGTTAAATTTTATCTTTAAAAAATGTAGGGGGCCCAGAAATTTTGGTTTCCATAGGGCTCAGAATTTCTGGCGGCACCCTGTACATATCAGCCACACATTACTTTTTGTCAAGTCACGTATACAAGGTCATACACAAACATGGACTACACATGCAATCCTTGTGGATTTAACTACCTTAACCATAATTACTATGAATATAAGAAAATTAAAACATATCAAACATATTAAATTGCTTCCACACCCTTTTAACAGGAGTTTCTAAATCCACACCAAATAAGCTCCAATATGTACAGAATTCGGCCGTAAGGATCTTAACTGTGTTCAGGATATGCAGTCCTATATTACTCCAGTTTAGGAATCCTTGCATTGGCTCCCAGTCAGATCCCGAGTTGATTTTAAGATTATGATGCTCGCATTTAAAGCATTGCACGGCCTGGTACCACATTATTTACCAGAACTGTTACACCCCTATACTCATTATCGCAGGGCTTTCTCTTCCTATGCTTCTACCTCTTACCTCTTAACATTGCATTTGCTTGTTGATGTTTATTTTGTTTATGTTTGGGGTGGAATATTTAATCTAAATATGTATATTAAAATGAAAAGCTGCTTTTAAAGGTGCTTAATAAAATAAAGCACATTATTATGAAAGTAAACTGGATTAGATTAGAATAAATGTGCTCTATACTTTTACTGATGAAGGGTTTACAGTATGAACAGATTATTTGGGTCCATATGTTTTACATCTATTAATAACCTGACATTCATCAATTTTACATGGCAATTTCTTTTATTGAATATAACATTTTTACTGAATCCTGTCTGTGATAATTTCAGTTAAAACGTACTTTTGATAGTAATGATAAAAATGATTTGTGACACTACAATAAGAACTGAATGACTGTTCCCTTTCAAAA